>JAZAYU010001290.1:0-62459 GCA_038501625.1 Corbicula japonica | reverse complement strand
CAAAAGAACAAACAATATATAGAAAAAACAACAGGTTATGTTTCATCAAAAGAATTGAAATTAATGCCTTAAGAATGATGCAATAATAGATATGGCAAATTATATGACAAATAATGTGAGAAACAAACAATACAGGTATACAAACGGTTATATCACAGTATATCATTAAGATGATTCTGTGTAAGTGTACAATGAATATGTTATATTACAAGTATAGAATTAAAATGAATGTCTTGGGAGTGTTGCTAAGAATATGGCAAGTTATATGACAAAAATTAAAGCAGAAACAAACAAATACAGGTATAAAACAGGTTAATTTACAAGTAGAATCAGAAATGATTACTATGGGAATGATGCAATGAATATGGCAAGTTATATGTGAAATCTAAATATTTGGCTTTAAATTCTTGAACAGTGGATGCATTCTTAACTGTATCTGGTAGAAAATTCCAAATTTTGGAACCAGAATATGTAAAAGTTTTCCTAGAAATTTCAAGATTGGGTTTTGGACCTGGGTTGATGGGTTGATGAGCAAAGTGCCATACTTAAAGAATTTAACAGTGTGATATTTAACAATCTGTTTTGGGACTTAGCTAGAGAATCTCAATTGAGAGATAAAATTCTGCAAATAAGAATGCCAAGATCTAGGATTGATCGCCAATTTAGGCTCTACAATCTTGGAACTATCACAAATAAGTTAACTCGTACCTATTTTTCCATTTCCAGACCTGTTTTAGGAATTCCTCCCGACCAAGGTCATGACGAGTTTTCTTTTCATCCTTCCACAGCTGTTTCTCAACAACAACTTGTGTAGCTATCCCAGCATGATCACATCCTGGTACCCAAACTGTCTCATGGCCCTTCATACGGTTCCTGGCATACATAAAAAGCTTAGTTTCTGGTCAGATTTATAAAATTAAATATACCTGTTATCTGCCTGTCATTTTAGTGGCATTTTTTTCCTGTTTTTCCTTGTTGATGATATAAATGAAATATTATCACTCAGTAAAACATCAAAAATATTTTAGTTAACTCAAAGTTTTAATTTGTTTTTATTTTTGAAAATAATATTCATAATTAATGAAGTCTACAGGTTTCATTGCAATAGAAAACAACTCTGAACTACTTAATTTTTATTTTAAAAACTTATGTACATGTATGACATGGTAAGTTTTCAAAGAACCTTTGTGTTGATTAATAACGAAATTAAAGATTTTGGGTGAAAGTGGGTCAAAGATCATAAAACTAACTGGAGACCATTCTCAAAACTCTAGCATTTGATTGATCAATTTCAGACTAGTCTCAATTTCAACCAATGCCTGAGATTTGAGACTGGTCTCCTATCGGTTTTATGACCTTCTGCCCTGAAACAAGCAGACACTGACTTACCATCGTACAATAGCATCCTGTATGGAGCATGTGAGGGCATGACCAAGGTGTAGAGTGCCAGTTACATTAGGTGGGGGCAGACATATCACAAATCTCTTCTTTCCATTGTCCTAAAATATTGGAAAAAATAATAAACAAATTACATAGTAACCAAAATTAACCATTTCCGCCATATATACATTGTACACCTTTATGACATGGACATACACTGTAGATCCAGATCAGCCAAGACATCTGTGCCATCTGATCAGGATCAGCAATGTTTGCTTTTATTTTCTAGGATAATTCAGACCAAAAAGTGAACAGTGCAGATCCTGATCAGACAGCACAGATGTATTGGCTGATCTGGATCTACCATCCACTCTCTATAAATGAAGTAAAAATGGTTAACATCCCATTGAACAGCTAGTCATATAAAGAAAAAGACCATAACAGTATGAGTGGGAAATACCATACAGATTTAGGGAAGTGTGATAATATCATTTGTGACTGTTGTGTAAAAATCAGTTCCAGTGATATTAAGTGATATCACAGTAAACACTTGGGTCTTATGCACTGGTCTCTTAATATTTCAAAGTAAAAAAGGGTTCTAATTAATAAAGATGGGGCATTCTGAGCTTGAAACAAACAAAAAAGCAGCTGTTTCATTAAAACATGAAAGACCATTGGATGACAAACCTTACTTTATCCAGCCTACTTACCTTTGGAGAGAAGTATCCTTGTTTCACCCACCAGTCATACCATGCAGCTTCCACAAACTGAGGGCTGTAACTTGCTGGCAGATCACAGGTAACGTCTGCAGAAAGATAACATAATAATATATACACTATCATCAACATACAAAATAATTACATAAATACAAAATTTTATATATTTTTAAACATATTTAAGACAGGTGCCCATGCATGTTCAACGTGTTTCTAGTCTCATTATTATGAACTTAGACCAGTAACAAAGTTATACCCCACTTACCTTATAATTGACATACTTATAACATCTTTTCCTCTCCTTGTTCGCTGTGTGGGGAGGCTGTGTTTTGTGTGTGTAGTGATTCCTGATATGCATATTTCACATTTTTTATACAAAAGCCCGAGAAGACCTTACCTGTTCACCTGAACATTGAAGAAGAATAGCAAGGCAAAGTGCTTTATCATTTGGTTTGGTGGTAGTAATGCAATAGTTTATGTAGTTTGTCGGATAGAAGGTAAGATATAAATGGAAACTTTACTCCAAGTGTGATGATACCAACAAAGAACCGAGTAGAATTTCTTTAGCATGTTAACTTTAAAACATGGCAGTAACCGCATTACAACATAAACTGACTTATGCTGAGAAGAATGAACTTTATCATAACAATTCCCAAGTCTCCTTTACCTTTCTTGTCTCCAGGTTTGGTTATTGAGGTGTACTGAACTGCAGTGTAGTGTTTCTGGCCAGCTTCTCCACTTTGTACTGCACTCTGTAACCAGATGAAGATATTGGCACGAGTAAATTACTGTATTCATCTTATTTAATTCTTCTGGGGCTGGGGCCACGATATTTGTAAAAGGGAGACCTAAAATCCTAAATACTTGAAAACACATATTCAAATTTCTAAAGATTAAAATCTCACATTAAGTATTTAATTCCCCTGCATTCTAACATCTCTTGTTAGTATAAAGATCCTCGGATCCTGTGATAATTTAAATTTTTATTTTGATCACTGTGAGCTCCAATCTTATGAAAAGCAAAGTGTTGAAACCATATGTGCTTAAATTATTGATGGTTTATGATTAAACCCATGAGCTTGTGCGTGCATAAAACTATTGCTCTCATCTAAGTACTAAAATGAGAGATAATCCAAGACAAATGGGAGCCACAGTTGTTTCTTGTCAGGGAGATGACCTGTACACTGTTATGTAAATGTGTATTTTCATGTCACTGTTATTTGTAGAAATTGAGGAATATTCAACTTGCCGAAACAGGTTAACAGCTTCTTTAAGTACGAAAAGGGGAGATAAAGGGGAGCCAGAGTTATGTTTCTTGTCAAGGTCATGACCTGTACACATTAAGGTAATGTGTTAACTTTCATGCCACTGCCATTTGTAGAAATTGAGGAATAATCAACTTGTTGAAACAGGTTAACTGTTTCTCAAAGTACAAAATGAGGAGATAATCCAAGATAAAGGGAGCCACAGTCATGTTTCTTGTCAGGGTCATTACCTGTGCAGTGCAAAATAAATGTGTAAACTTCATGCCACTGCGAAAGGTTAACCAAAAAAAATTAACCATTTCTCTAAGTTAGACTGGTAGATCACCCAAGAAATAAGCAGGTCTAGGAAACGGCTGTTTTTACAGACAGCCTGTAAATTTACAGACTCTCAGTTTATTTATATATAAAAACATCTGTAAATTTATGGACAAGGGTTGTTTCAAAAGGTGTCAAATATTAAAATCTTGGTTCTACACCACACTGGGATAAAAATGAATGAAAATCTACAAATAAATTAGTATTTCTTATTGTAAATAAACATAACTTTTTTAAAGAGATCATTATTATGTTCAAATAATTATGTGAAATGTTGTTAGGTCATCGATGACTATGTTGGAGAGGAAATACAGTACAGCTCGGGTGTCTTTTACATTTTTCACTCATCGCCGCGTTTCACTGTCAGCGCGACATCCAATTTTTTCGGGTGATCATAGGTGATCGTTGATCTTGCCACCACCATCACCTGACAAGAAAATCACGGTGATTTGCCGCGATTTATCAGTGCGAATCGCGGTGAAGATTTACCGGTGATTTAAAGACATTCTTCCAAATTTATTTATTTAAAAAGAAATATGTTGTTCGTATTTTCGTATCAGAGGAAAGATCTGAAACTTGATCAATGCATAAATATATTGTCCATTATTTGAAATACTGGAGTTTTCCACACCTTCCATGTTGACATAAACACCTTTTTACTTGCCCCGTAAATTGCTGCCTATTATGCTTCTAAGTGGAATGTTGTCACGGTCATTCCAGAAAGTGAACAACAGTTATTAAATTGGTTAATTATTTTACGGCAAATTATAAGAATTCATTGACAAGTAGAGTATTTACGCCTCAGATCGGAATTCAATGTCATTTAAAATACTAGTATAATTGTGATTGAAACACACAGTAAACTGGACATAAAAGATCATTATCGAGAGAGAAAAGTGAATAAAAATTGTGTCGTTCTTACCTTATTGTTTCCTTAGTTGTTATTTTGATGAAAGATAAATATATAATATTCTTTTTCTTAAGTACTCCAAACATGTTGAGAAAATAAATAACGGTGAAAATATAACAGCCAAAGTACATTAGCTACATGTATAAAATCCATCTCGTCAGTATTTTTTCCCAATCCCTTCCTAAAACAGCTTCATTTATGAGCAATCAACACCTGTTTGAACACCTGAACGCCAACGAGTAATACTGATTTTCCGAGATCAAGGGTGCCGTGTTGGGTAAAAAAAATTATTGATCAAACGTCAGCGTTTTTTATTCTTAACAGATTGACTCATTTGTCAACTCTCAACAAAAAAAAAATAAAATTGCTCGAACAAAATTAGAGTTGTACATTGTATAATCAAAACATGCCTTGTAAAATCAAAACATGCTGGAAATTAATAGCATATGCCTGTCACAAATGTTATTTAAATAAACAAGAGGGTCCATGGGACCCTGGGTCGCTCACCTGTGAACATCTGTTCAATGGTTCGGACAAAAATTAAGACCACTAGAATGCGGACAAGCTTTTTCTATCATTTGACCTAGATTTCAAGGTCACATGACCCAGTTTCGAACTTGACCTAAATATCAGTGAGATAAACATTCTGACCAAGTTTGAAGAAGATCGCATCAAAATTAAGACCGCTAGAGTGCGGACAAGCTTTTTCTATATTTGACCCAGTGACCTAGATTTCAAGGTCACATGACCCAGTTTCGAATTTGACCTAGATATCATTGGGATAAACATTCTGACCAAGTTTAAAGAAGATCGGACCAAAATTACGACCACTAGAGTGCAGACAAGCTTTTTCTATAATTTGACCTATTGACCTGGATTTCATGGTCACATGACCCAGTTTCGAAATATACCTAGATATCATTGGGATAGACATTCTGACCAAGTTTAAAGAAGAACGGACCAAAATTACAACCGCTAGAGTGCAGACAAGCTTTTTCTTTAATTTGACCTAAAGACCTAGTTTTAAGGGTCACATGACCCGGTTACGAACTTGACCTAGATATCATTAAGATAGACATTCTGTTCAAGTTTAAAGAAGATTGCACTATAATTAAGACTGCTAGAGTGTGGACAAGCTTTTCTATAATTTGACCCAGTGACCTAGATTTCAAAGTCATATGACCCAGTTTCGAATATGACCTAGATATCATCGAGATAAACATTCTGACCAAGTTTGAAGAAGATTGCATCAAAATTAAGACCGCTAAAGTGCGGACAAGCTTTTTCTATAATTTGACCTAGTGACCTAAATTTCAAGGTTACATGACCCAGTTTCAAACATGACCTAGATATTATTGGGATAAACATTCTGACCAAGTTTGAAGAAGATCTGACCAAAATTACGACCACTAGAGTGCAGACAAGCTTTTTCTATAATTTGACCTAGTGACCTAGATTTCAAGGTCACATGACCCAGTTTCGAACTTGACCTAGATATTATTGGGATAAACATTCTGACCAAGTTTGAAGAAGATCGGACCAAAATAACAACCACTAGCGTGCGGACAAGCTTTTTCTATAATTTGACCTAGTGACCTAAATTTCAAGGTCACATGACCCAGTTTCGAACTAGACCTAGATATCATTAGGATAATCATTCTGACCAAGTTTAAAGAAGAACGGACCAAAATTACAACCGCTAGAGTGCAGACAAGCTTTTTCTATAATTTGACCCAGTGACCTAGATTTTGAGGTCACATGACCCAGTTTCGAACTTGACCTAGATATCATTAAGATAAACATTTTGACCAAGTTTAAAGAAGATTGCACCATAATTAAGACTGCTAGAGTGCGGACAAGCTTTTTCTACAATTTGACCCAGTGACCTAGATTTCAAGGTCACATGACCCAGTTTCGAACTTGACCTAGATATCATTGAGATAAACATTCTGACCAAGTTTGAAGAAGATCGGACCAAAATTCCATCCGCTAGAGTGCGGACAACAATTGTGAACGGACGGACGGACAGACGGACGGACGGACGGACGGACGACGGACGAACCCCCCCTCACAAAAGCTCACCCTGTCACTACGTGACAGGTGAGCTAAAAATGTTTGTGTTCACGACTTACTCAATACATTCAAAATGTTCATTCAATAGTTGATTTGTCGTTGAGTAGTGTGTCATTTTTGTTTGGGAATCAACTAAGCTGTTGATAATTGGTGTTTTATATGGATTAATTAACTCCAAGCTTCTTACGTTGACAGGTAAGCACTTTCAAAATAGTTATTGATTAATTCATGTCAGTTTGCAAAAATCGGGCGTTGGTGATAAAATCAAGCTCTGTTATATTAAAAAGTTATTACATTTATTAAGAAACTCGATATTTTCACAGAAGATACGCAAACAAAGAAAATTGTTTTTTTGTTTAATGCTGACGAATCGGTACGTCCGATTACGCGACTAAATTTTTTACATTATTTTGATACAATGTTACGTTCAAATTGGTTAAAGAAAGAATGTTTTACATTAAAAAAATACATTTTAATACACTCCTTTTTCGAAAGATATTTCACCGCGATCCCCCGCGATTGACCCTGAAGCTAAACTGCTGACGATGAACACGAGAAGAGCGAGAATGACTGCAGAATTATCGCCTCGAATCTCGGCAAATCACCCGAAAATCGCCGCGTCGGAAGGACATATTCGCGGTGAATTTCCACCCGGACTGATTTATTAATGCGGTGGACGGGTAAAAATTGTAAAAGACACCCGAGCTGTACTGTACCAGTGTGAACAAACTTAAACCATTTATATAAATTTTATGTCCTATGCTATGCTCTTTTCTATCAGAATCAACAAAAATGCTTAAGATTAAAGAATTTCTAAAATGAGTCAACTTTTGTATCAACCTTTGTCCATAAATTTACAGACCGATTTATCTATAAATAAACTGACATTCTGTAAATTTACAGACAGTCCATAAAAACAACCGTTCCTAGACCTGATAAGGTAAGACACAGTTATGTTTCTTGTCAGGATCATGACCTGTGAATTATTAAGTGTGTAAACATTCATGCCACCCGCTTATTGGAGAAATTGAGAAATATCCTGTTTAGACAAGCATGTTTTCATATGGATGTAGGGTTCAATTGCTTGATGCCAGGCAGGGGCATTAACAAAATTATTTGGAAGGTCTCGAAACGTGTCGCGAAAACCCCTTTTCTGTAATTACAGATCATTAATAAGTGTGTTCTGGAGGGGTTTTGTTCTTACTGTGAAAATATTTTTCTGCAAGTAATTAAAGCAGCTCAGTTGACTAGATTTATGCCTCTTGTATAGTTTTATTCCCACTTTTTTGTAAAACTCTTTCATGCTGCACCAGGAGGCTGCCATCTTTAATAACATCGGAATTTTCGGAACTTTCCCTGCATCCCAAGCATGGCGGCATTGTTTTCTACACGCACACTTGACTGCAAAGACTTGCACAGCTACTTAAAGACTCTTTCATCTCACATTTTAGATAGATTGTACAATCATCCAGCGACATGTCTAGCTGTATTTAGGTTTCAGTCTTTTTAATTTATCGGACCGATATTCTTACTGTTTCGCACCCAAAAATATTCGAGCCTTCAAACGTTCTTTCATATTTTTACAAGTTATTAGAATCGTTGAGTCCATGATGGCATCGATGACACAATCAACATCTCTGTGTGTTGTCTTATCCAGTTATGTCACATCCAGCATATGCTTATTTTGCTGCTTATTCGTAATGGACAGATACTAGATTGTTAGTTAAACAAAAAAAATGTTGTATCCATATCGTTGTCATAAAATTATTCCAAACTGACGTCAGAAGCATTGTCAGAGTTTCGCGAAAAAATCATTTGAAGATAAGGACATCAATAATTAGGCATGACATTCATCTTTGAATTGAATTTTTGACTTTAAAGAATCGTTTCACAGATTTATGCTTAACTACGAACAAAAATAATTCATTTATTACTAATACTATACTTATATTTTCAGGGAATTACCAGAACTTGCGAAGCATTATGTGATGAGGTTATTGTTTGTAGAGCAGCCAGTGTCTCAGGCTGTCATTGGTCTCTGGGTGAACAATAAACATATCAAGTAAGTAATTTGCGAAGAGCAGCCGGTGTCACGGGCTGTCATTGGCCTCTGGGTAAACAATATACATATCAAGTAGGTGCTATCATTATCTATCATGTATTTATCTTTGAACTTTTTTGTGTTTGTTTTTTAATTTGAGCTATGCAGATTGTCACGGTGCCATCTGATCAGGATCTACACTGGTCGCTTCTTGGACAGGAATACATTAATGAATCTAAAACTTAAAAGCAAAAAGAGAAGATCCTGTTTTTTGACAGAGATGTGCCAATTGATCTGAATGTGCCAATGTTGGCCAGTTAAATAACTCACATGGAGTAAAGGGTTAAATGAAAAAAAAAGGGATCAAAAGAAATTGTAGAAATAAAGTTTAATTTTTAATTTGCAAAAAGTACAGGTTTCTTTTTACATGAATTAAATCTGAAAATAAAGAATATTCCCATTAGGACTATTTTCTTGTAACGTGACTGTTATCAAGTTGTTCTGTCACAGTGAGCACAGGGCAGCAACCCGATCTCTGGCTGACCTAAGGATCTGGTATGAGCAGCCATTACCTGGCGGCATGCAAGGCTGGATCCTCAACAAAACCTTCAAGGCTAACATGAAAACTGCACTGCTTGGCGGGTAAGCTTTAAATAATTCAGAATAATCTTGTTAAGGAGAGAATACAGGGTTATGTAAATGTTGAGATATAGAAAAACCTGGAACATGATTATCATTGTGAAAGAAAACTGGGTCATTTTTTCAGATATCTAAAACATAGTCTTGCAAACGTTTTTGTGTCGACCTTTCGAAGTAAAGGCAATGCATAGGGATCGCTTTGTCCGTCCGTCAGGAAAACTGAACTTTAGTTGTAACTTCGCCATTTCTTAATATTTCTTCATCAAACTTTCCAATTATTTTGTTCTTAATACAGTGTAGTTGCTAACATGCATATCATCTTAAATTTGTTTCATACACTGATATGTTGACATTAGTAATCCTAATTTTATAAATGATGTCACTAACTTGATTATATGATGTAAAGCACATAAGCATGCAAACATGCAAACAATATATTTTTCCCGAGGTAAAGAAAGGAGTTTCCTTCCTTGATTAAATATGCAAAAAACACTTTAACTTTATGCAATATAACAACAATTCATTGGATACATACTGTATACACAGGGCTTTTTTTCACTGACTAGAATAGGCACCCGTGCCCTATAATTTAGGGAAAAAATAGAGTGATTTCTTCTCTTGAGGGGAAGGAAAAAACCTGATGTAAAGTTACCTTTTGGGGAAAACTGCATGATTTTAAAAAGGGGAAGGTGCCCATAAACAGCCCCTGCTACAGAAGGAAAAAAGCCCTGATACATTAATTACATTCACACTGCTGACACGTAGTTACTGAACAGTCTGATTCATTATCACAAAATGATGAGCTTCTACATTATATGAAAGATTGTTGTGCAGTTTATATGGGTGTAATGTAAATTTGGTCTACTTTTGTTGTTGTTTTACACAGTTTTCAACTGTTTTTTGAAACAAAAAGCAAAAAAAAATCCAACTAACCACAGTTTGGGGGGACTAGTAACAGAAAATATCACTTGTTTAGGCCTTGTGAAAAGTTTCAACTAAACTTGGTGACATTTAAAAATGTTGTTTTGTTTACATATGATTCTTTATATTCCTCATTATTAACATTCTAAGAAACAATAATTCAGTGGCGAGGTGTGGACTGGTAGAGGAGCAGTGTCACTACCACCGGACAAAAACAGTCGAGATATAGAGTTCCTAGATAAATATGCTGTGGAAAGATGGGAGGTAAGTATATTTCTGTTGCTGAGGGGTTTTTTTGCAGCTTAACCCTTTCCTCCATAGATACACCTTTATTGCATGGGCGAACAGTTTAGATCCAGATCAACTGGCACATCTGTGTCATCTGATCAGGATCTAAACTGTTCACTTTTTGATTCATTAGGTTATTTCTGACCAAAATGTGACCAGTGCAGATCCTGATCAGATGGCAAAGATGTGCCGGCTGATCTGGATCTACACTGGTCGCACATGCATAAAAATACATATATATGGAGGAAAGGGTTAACATGTCTCCATGGGATATGGCTGTTGTCTATGGGTGAACAGTGTAGATCCAGATCAGCTGTCACAGATGGATCTATACAGTTTGCTTTTAGATTCTTTAGGTTATTTCTGATCAAGAAGTGAACATTGGAGAGCCAGATCAGATGGAAAGTCCAAAAGATGTGCCAGCTGATCTGGATCTACATTTGTCGCACATGCAGTAATACACTTATATATGGAGTAAAAGGTTAAAAACATTGATTGAAATAATAAACTGATAAATAGTCTGGTTGTCCTTATTTACATAAACTTGACTCCAAGATCAGTAAACTGAGACTGTATACCAGTCTTCAACCTGGAGCAGCTGATTAGTTGAAATTGATTCCAGTGTCAAAACTGTCGAATCAGAAGCCAGATGTTCATGACTGGTCTTCAATCTCAGTTCTAAGAACTTTGGTTCTGATTTTGGATCGGTTCTTTAAATTTGAATGTGAAAATAACTTTTTAGTACTAAAGATATGATTTTGAATACGGTAATTGCAGTTAGTACATGTACTTCAAGTACATGTACTTTAATAAAAATGGAAACCTTGTTTCCAAACATGTACAAAATGTTTTTAGGTTAAAATGTTAATTTAATAATAATAAAACTAAGAATTAAAAAAAAGAATTTATTTGACAAATTTTGATAAACCAGCATCACAACTTACTTAATTATATTACCAGTCGCATAGTTCTTTCAGAAACTATTTGACATTATTTTGCCTTTTCGGTTTCAAATATTAGATAAATATACCGGTACTTAAAATAAATGTTCTCTTAAATAATTTATTTGTTAAGTTGTTTTTGAACAAGAAGAGAAAAGATTATCTGATCAGGCTGATCTAGAGCTACATGGGTCTCAGATGGGATATCAGTCATATCAATCTATTAAAGTTGCTGTTATTTTTCAGTGTGTGTTACATTTTATGGTGGGCTCGACAGAAGGTGCAGATGGCGTGAGTAGAGACACAATAGATGTTCTCAAACATGCAGGACTAATGAAAGTGTAATAATATTTAAAACCTCCACTTGCTGCAAAGACAAATACAGTCAAGCACAGTTTGCTAGATTATCATCAGGAATAATTCTAATTCTGCATATTTGCTGAAATTTGCCAATTGTCTGCTTATTAAAACTCTTTTCATATTCACATGAGATCAAGCACATTTAAAAGCTAAGAATTTTTCTCTTTTTGTAAAAAAATCTGTTATCATTTTATCATTTTTATCAGTCTTCCTTATAAATTGTACATGCCTTATCTAGTTATTAATATTTTAAATTTCTTAACAACCATTTATAGAAGTCATTGTCAAAGAAGTTTATTATGGAAATATGAACCATTTTCATCTGGCCCTTTCAGTGAAGAGGGAGACCCCATGCCATGCATCACCCCTGGAGGTTTCCAGTTCTTACTAATGGATACACCCTCACAGATCTGGTTCTTCATGTTGCAATATCTGGATATGGTGGATGTAAGTTATTGAATCCAGTTAACATGGTTAATGGTATTTAACTCTTCACTCCAAGAGATATGACTGTTATCTATGGGCAACCAGTGTAGATCCAGATCAGCCGGCTTATCCTAACCGTCTGATTAGGATCTACCCAGTTGCTTTTAGGCATTTTGGGTTATTTCTAACAAAGAAGAGACCAGTGTAGATCAAGATCAGATGGAAAAAATGTGTCAGCTGCTCTGGATCTACAATGTACATTGGTTGCATAAGTTATAAAACTTGAGTGCTACTAAGCAATCAAATATTGTTTGTTGTATTTTCTTTTTTTCAGAGTCGAGGCCTTGACCTGGTAGAATGTCTGTCCTTCCTCTTCCAGTTAAGTTTCTCTACGCTAGGAAAGGTAACTCCTTGCTAAGAATAAAGTTTTGTGTACAAACACACATAGATGTTCACTTGTTGGCCATTCTATTTCTGAATTGGCCTACCAAGTAAAATAACTCTGATCTTTCTTTTTGATAAAATTGTGTCCGTTTTTGTGTCCCCTTTTTAAAGAAAAAGGCGATATGTGATCACTTTGTCTGTCAGTCAGTCTGTCACGAAATTAAAGTTGGCTTTAACTTGCTTTTTCTTTATATTTCTTTATCAAACTTTCAACTTGAAGCCAAAATGTTTAGGTCTTGACCACATTTGACCAATGCCTCTTTTGTGTGTTTTTTTCATGTTAACATCACATTGGCTTTTGCTTTGCCATTTCTCAATATTTCTTCGTTAAACTACCTTTTTTGTGTTGACATAGTAACCAAGTGTGACACTAATTTTCAACTGAACACCAATATGGTTTGGTATATGAAAGGGTGATGTGCAGGGTCGATCAGGTGTATTCGGTAAAATCTTAAACAGATCGATCTGTGTTTCACTTACGTGTACTTTTCACTAAACTCTACATTTCAAACCATCCAGGAGGAAGTTTTTGGTTAATTTTACCATTTTTCCGGACCTGAAAACAATCTGCTGAAGAAATCCCTATACAAAAATACATTCTATATGTAGCGATCATGGGAATGTCACGTGGTCATTCAACAATTAAACTACAACAACTATGGCGTCTGATTTTGATAGCCTTCAGTTCGTTCCAGCCATCTATTACCGAACCAAGATTTACTGTTCTGGCCCGTCTAATACATGCTGAAGCCACTTTCTTCCTATGTTTTTCAGCTGAGCTTACTATTCGTGGTTTCCCAGGCATTTTGAAACAAATGGCGACGTTGATAGTCGGCAAGGTACACCGAATGTCTATTTTGGTTGAAGTGATCACGCGACAATCCCAAAAACTTTACACGGGAAATACAAAAATAGCTAACCTAGACACGTCACATAGGATAGGAAACACCATTTATATATCTTTTTTTATAAAATATTGGTTTGAAATATTTCAGGTGTAAATCAATACTTGAGCTTCAAATAATGATATTCAACTGGTTAATAACCCTTTTCGCAAATCTGTTCCATTCATCAATCCTGCACATCTCCCTTTAAAACATCATAATATAATCCCAGGTTGATATGCCAAGTTATAGCTTTAGTTTGAATGTTGAACGTATCAATTTTCTTTTTGGAATGATTTCTACAAAGTTGCAGCAGGTGACAAGAACAAAAAAAACATGTTACCTTACAATATTTAATGAAGAACAAAAAACTTGTTGAGCATAAGAAAAAGCAATACAGAAATATCTGCCATTGTCTACATATATAGTGAAAAAAAATATAAATATATCAACTTTTGAGTAAATGGTTAAGGATTATATTATGGTTTGGTTATGTTTGTTTCAGGATTACAGCACAGATGGTATGAGTGAGGGACAGCAGAGATTTTTACAACATCTCAGAGAGTTTGGCCTCGTATATCAGAGGAAGGTCAGTCCGCCGTACTCTGTTACCTTTAAAATTTTGCAGAAATAAAATTTCTTCTAAAAGGAATATTTAACATGTTGTTGACTTCCGTTAATACTTTGGTAAGTTTTTGTTGGCTATGGCATTCATGATCAAGAGCTGTTTTTACTAACTGCCTTTTGTTACCATCATTACACTGATACACTATTTGGGGTGCGCCACGGGAAAAGGTACATTCGGTCATATTTTGTGAAATTTTAGTTGTTAGTAACTTGTTACTATATTTAGAAAGAACTTACAACTAACTATAAATTTCTCATAACTAACAAATGCTTTTCTTACACATTTTGACAATAAAATGATATTTTTTACCGATTTCTGTTTTTACTGTGTATGCAGGAAGTTTGGCACAGAGGTTTGAAAAAAGTTGTCAAGCTGCAAGTCTTCTTGAAAAGTGTGAATTTGATAAATACTCCTTGGAAAATTGGAAAAAAGCCTTTAAAAAGTCATTGAGTCTTTTTTCACAAGTTGTATTCGAATCATTAGAGAGTATTTCTATAGTTATGAATTGTAATTCCAGAAATCTTTATCCAAAACATAAGCTCCAACAACAAATAAAAGAAACTTGCACTGCATATAAGACCCATATTCCCAGAATTAAATTGACAAGCTATTTGAGATGTGTTTGGAAATAAAAATTGACTTTGTGTTGAATTTACCTGTGCATTTTGATATTTCTGGTGCTAGAAACAAGTGTTTTAGCCTTTATATTTTGGGTAAGGTGCTTAAGTAGAAATATGGCATATGTATCTCATCGTTATTCAAAGTTATTAAATGTTTTGTTGTTTTATTTTGCTGAGAATATGTATGAGCCATAAAACAGTATTTCTGTGATGACATTGGTCAGTATTGTTTATTGACATTGTTCAAAATTCTAGAGAAAAGAGAAGAGGTACTACCCTACCAGGTTAGCGATCAATCTGGCCTCAGGACTGACAAATATCAGTACAGACTCTCACAGACAGGGATTTCTAGTGGTGGAAACCAACTACAGGGTGTATGCTTACACAGGTAAGTCACTACCCTACCAGGTTAGCAATCAGTCTGACCTCGGGACTGACAAATATCAGTACAGACTCTCACAGACAGGGATTTCTAGTGGTGGAAACCAACTACAGGGTGTATGCTTACACAGGTAAGTCACTACCCTACCAGGTTAGAGATCAATCTGACCTCGGGACTGACAAATATCAGTACAGACTCTCACAGACAGGGATTTCTAGTGGTGGAAACCAACTACAGGGTGTATGCTTACACAGGTGAGTCACTACCCTACCAGGTTAGCGATCAATCTGGCCTCGGGACTGACAAATATCAGTACAGACTCTCACAAACAGGGATTTCTAGTGGTGGAAACCAACTACAGGGTGTATGCTTACACAGGTCAGTCACTACCCTACCAGGTTAGCGATCAATCTGGCCTCGGGACTGACAAATATCAGTACAGACTCTCACAAACAGGGATTTCTAGTGGTGGAAACCAACTACAGGGTGTATGCTTACACAGGTCAGTCACTACCCTACCAGGTTAGCGATCAATCTGGCCTCGGGACTGACAAATATCAGTACAGACTCTCACAGACAGGGATTTCTAGTGGTAGAAACCAACTACAGGGTATATGCTTACACAGGTTAGTCTGTCTGTAACGCTTTCCTTCATGAGCTATGTCTCATGATGGCTAACCTAGTACCGTTATCGAAGCATACCAGGTTAGCCAGGGTGTGTCTTTTGTTAATTGGCAAACAGTGTAAATCCAGATTGGCCATCACATTTGTGCCATCTGATCAGGATCTACAGTTTGCGTTTAGATTTATAGGTTATTTCTAACTATGCTGTGACCAGTGTAGATCCAGATCAGATTTCACATAAGCTGGCAGATTTGGGTCTACACTAGTGGTACATGCAATTTAATCTGTATATATGGATTAATCTTCATACAAACTCCAGATATTAGCTTTGGTTATGAGAATAGGGAGAAGTGTTTCCAATATTGGGGAGAGGTTGCAAAACATTTCATCTTTCGGCTTCACGTATGGCTGGGTAGAGGGAGAAGTTCATAAAACAGGGGAGATTACTTATCCTAAGACTTCCTCTTAGCCATTCTAAGATAATTTAATGCTAATTACTAATTCCTATATTCAAAAGAATTGCTGTCATTATGTTAAAAGTTTGTTCATTCTCAAAATAATTTTATGTAATTACACATAGCAATATTATAATTATCTTGTGTTATCTTCAGATTCTCCACTGAATATTGCCCTGCTTGCCTTGTTCTCGGAGATGTTGTACAGATTTCCTAACATGGCAGTCGGCAACTTGTCTCGGGAGAGTGTGAGGGCAGCACTAATGAGAGGCATCACTGCAGAACAAGTAATGCCTGCTGTTTTTGTTGTTGATTAATTTTACTGAAGGCCAATATCCTGGAATAACGTTCATAACTTTACTGAAGATGTAATTTTGCGCTTTTATGCTCACAATGTTCCGGTGACATTTTTCAGGTCATTTGCTCATATTATTATGATATGTAAGAGTCAAAATATAGTTGAGCCTGGAAGAAGCATTCTAATTTATGTCTTACACAACTATGTACATTCACCCCACACCCCAGTTGGAAATGTCAATACATACAGCTTTGGAGTACTTGTTCAAGGGTATGCGGATTGATACTTGTAGAGGGGTTGGGGTGCAGGGTGCAAGTCAGACATGCAGTGTTTAGATAATCAAGAATACATATATGGTTCATTTAGTAAACACTGTCACAATATTAGAATGATTTGTTTAAAATAGTGTAAAATACAAAAAAACAAGATTACAAGTAATTGTTTATTTAAATTATAAAAAAAATGGTTCTTGCAAATAAAAATAAACATTTAACAATAATGAAGCAACAGAATTTAGCAGATCTATTTTTAATTCAGTTTACTTTGCAATATTTCAGATTATCAGTTTTCTAAGATCACATGCACATCCGGAAATGCATAAAGAGGTAAGTACCAGTTAACCAATGGCACAAAAAATAGTGGGGACCAGTCTGCAAACAGAATCAACTGATTGGTTGAAGCTGATCTCAGTCACCAAACAGAAGCAGCTGATTGGTTGAAGCTGATCTCAGTCTTCAAACAGGAGCAGCTGATTGGTTTAAGCTGATCTCAGTCTCCAAACAGGAGCAGCTGATTGGTTGAAGCTGATCTCAGTCTCCAAACAGGAGCAGCTGATTGGTTGAAGCTGATCTCAGTCTCCAAACAGGAGCAGCTGATTGGTTGAAGCTGATCTCAGTCTCCAAACAGAACAGCTGATTGGTTGAAGCTGATCTCAGTCTCCAAACAGGAGCAGCTGATTGGTTGAAGCTGATCTCAGTCTCCAAACAGGAGCAGCTGATTGGTTGAAGCTGATCTCAGTCTCCAAACAGGAGCAGCTGATTGGTTGAAGCTGATCTCAGTCTAAAACAGGAGCAGCTGATTGGTTGAAACCGTTTTCAGTTTCTAGATAGGTGCAGCTGATGGCTAAAGCTTATTTTGGTCTCTTAAATGGTAGCAACTGATTGGTTCAAACTGATTTCAGTCTCTAAATAGGAGCAGCTGATTGCTTGAAACTGATTTCAGTCTCTAAATAGGAGCAGCTGATTGGTTGAAACTAATTTCAGTCTCTAAATAGGAGCAGCTGATTGCTTGAATCTTATTTCAGTCTCTAAATAGGAGCAGCTGATTGGTTGAAACTGATTTCAGTCTCTAAATAGGAGCAGCTGATTGGTTGAAGCTGATTTCAGTCTCTAAATAGGAGCAGCTGATTGCTTGAAACTGATTTAGGATTCTAAACGAGATAGTTGATTTGCTAAAATATAAATCTCAAGCCTCAGCTTCAAGTTTTTGATTTTTCTGCAATTTTGAAGGTTTATAAGTTCATTGGGACCTGAAGTTGTGCTTATTATCACTTTCATTTAGTGAAGATTTGATAAGAGCCTGGAAGATACATTTGCCTAGTTTTTTTGCGCATGTAGTGTGCCATAAACATTACTGTTTGATCTCTCTGTTTTTTATCCCTTTACTCCATACACTATGGGTTTTATTACATGTGCAACCTGTAAAGATCCAGATCAGCTGGAACATCCTTGCCATCTGATCTGGATCTACACAGGTCACTTCTTGATAAGCAGTAACCCAACAAGTCTTACTGTGAACAAAGTAGATCTGATGGCACAGATGTACCGGCTGATCTGGATCTACACTGTTCTCCCATAGGACAAAGCCATATCCCACGGAGTAAAGAGTTATAAAACCATTTAATCTGTTCTATGTAATAGAAAGATGTTATTAAATTTTACAGAAGCCATCACTACCTCCAACCATCATAGACCAGGTGCGACTGTGGGAGTTGGAGCGAGACAGATTCAAGTTTAATGATGGGGTTCTATACAGTCAGTTCCTGTCACAGTCAGACTTCGAAAAACTCAGAGATTATGCCAGGGTGAGGATGATTCACATTGGGTTCATAAACACTGTTTGCTGAAAAATTATTTATTTTTGTGGACTGTTTTCAATGTTTTTATACCTTTACTCCATGGGATATGGCTGTTATCCCATTGGCAAACAGTGCAGATCCAGATCAGCTGACTCATTCATTTCATACACTGTTTTTATTTAGATTCATTAGGTTATTTTTGACCAAGAAGCGACCACTGTAGATCCAGATCAGATGACATGGATCTGATCTGGATCTACACTGCTTGCATATGCAATAAAACCTGGTTTAAAGTAAAGGGTTAAAAGAAATGAACCAGAAATAATATTTAAGTGTCACAATATTTAATATAAATGGATAAACATGTTAGTGCATTTTCCAACTCTGTGGATGTCCTTGCAATTTAAGCATGAAATATTATGTTTTTAGATAAACAGTATTTTTTGTGGTGACTCAAATTCATGGTTTTTACCCTTTCCCGTACAGATACACCTTTATTGCAAGGGCGAACAGTTTAGATCCAGATCAGCCGGCACATCCGTGCCGTCTGATCAAGATCTAAACTGTTCGCTTTTTGATTAATTAGGTTATTTCTGACCAAAATGCGACCAGTGCAGATCCTGATCAGACGGCACGTATATACAGGAATGGGTTAAATTTCCCAGAATATTTAGTCATTTCTATTTTTTGGTAGTTAATTGTCAAATGTTCTGCCACAAAATCCTTAAAAATTAATATGCAACAAATCTTAATGTATTCACAGCAATGTGAAAATCAGTTTTTCCATTTGGATTTGATATTTTAAGATTTTTCCATAAGAAATTTTGAAATAAACACACTTTAACCAGTTTATATTGTAAAAATGTAAGTTTAAGTTAACAAAACAACAGTACATTGTATGTTACCCATTTTCTTCAAAGGATCAAAGGAAAGAGCGGCATAAATTTCTTAAAAAAATAAAGATCTAGGATCTGAATGGACTGAACCCTCCCTAGATCTGCCCTTGATTCCTGCATACAAATAAATGATTTTTCACCTTTAGGCCTTTACTACAATGGTCATTAGTAGTTTGCAAGAATATCTCTTGTTTTACATAACACATTAAAGTGGTTTCATTATCTGAACCTTGAATATTTATAGGATATTGGTGTATTGGTTTGGGACAACAACAACAAGCGTGTCATGGTGGTCAGCCGGGCTGGTCATGATGCTGTCAAGAAATACTGGAAACAACAGAAACAGTCTTCTTGACGGTTGTGTCAGGATGTAGGAGTCACTGCATTACATGCCAATTTGTCATGGAAATGTCTAATTTTGGATGTAATTTGATCCTTCTTAATGGAAACTGCAAAAAGGGATGTTGGAAACTGACAAAATGCTGTGGTTGACTTCCATTTTAAATCAAAAAGATGGTCAAATGGATGGTCGAGGAATACAAGTGATACGCAGTTTAAGAAGTCTGTTGAATTCCGCTGAATTCTTGAGATAAACTGTCTCAAGAATAGCCTGGCCCCAAGGTTATAAAACTGAGAATGGAAACCAGTCTCAAATCTCAAGAATCTGATTGTCTGAAATGGAGACTGGCTGCCATTTCATCCAATCTGATGCTTGAGATTTGAGACTGGTCTCCATTGTCAGTTTTACAATTTTCAGCCCTTATAAACTAATTTGTTTTCCACCTCGTCATGTACTTTACAACCTGTTGGCATGATTAATACCTGGAATTCTAGATTTCCACCCATCATTAAACTGAGACCAGGGGCCACTGTACAATCTGAATTATTCATATACACTTGTAGCAGATACTATATTATTATACTGCAAAGAAATTTGCTTGAATTTGATTGGATAATTTGCCGTTGATGTATATCCGTATTTACGGAATCGGCCGTAGATATGAATGCACATGCCTTAATTTCCCTCCTAGCCTCCTAACTTTTGTTGTCGTCCGCCATTTTGTTTTGAATTTCCGTAAAAATGCATAATTTGAAGCTGATCTTGTAACTTATAAAGTGGTTTGCTTAGGAATTACTAAAATTGTTACAGAAAATATTTGTGTTTTGTTTTTAACGTTAAAAAACGATCAGATTATTCTCAAATTTTGTATATAAATATCAAATCGATAGTCTGTTCAATTTCTATAGAAGTGACGTCATGCAGGTAAATTAATGACGTCAGACATGTAATTATTGAGGGTCTCAGAGGGGAATTAAGCCGTTCGGCATTAAATAAGCAAAATAAATGAAAAATCGATGTTTTCTAATAATATTTGTCTGAAAAAATTCTTTGCAGTATAATAAAACAATTATTTGGTTCCTTGAAAGGGTATGTGAGGATATATTGCCAGTCTGTGAGGGTATATTGCCTGCGGCTCGGGTAATATGACACCCAGAATGGCAATATATCCTCACATTCCCTGTCAAGAAACCAAATAACTATATATTATTATCTGTGTGCACTGGTGGCAAATTCTTCATTCTCCATGTAAACTGATGGGTCAAATGCTGAAGTATTCATGTACTCTGGAGTGAAATACTGTAATATTTATGTACTCTGAAGGCAAATTCTGCAGTATTCATATACTCTGGTCTGAAGATGTATGTATTATCAATAAAGTTTGAGTTCGAAAATGCTGCATTTTATGTTCACAAGTGACAAAATTAATACCACATTATTACATGTATGTAGTTTCTAGAGAAATGAAGTATCATGAACAACTTTTCAAAGATCTGAACATTAAAATAATGCATTTATGTTTCTTGTACAAATTGTGAGTTTAAGTTTTTGTTAACAAAAAAAACAGCATCATCGTGGATTTTGCTGGTTTTTCTATACCATGATACATATTTCATGTAAACTAAATATTTTTTCTGTTCATTAATCTATTGGTGCTGAAAATGCATTTATAAAGTTCTATAAATGTAAATGTAAATAAATAAAGGAAGACAGACTCCAATATTTCACTACGCATTTCATTTTTTTTTAACTCTTCTTCAGGTGAATATTATATAGTTATTTGGTTTCTTTACAGGGAATGTGAGGATATATTGCCGGTCTGGGTGTCATATTACCCGAGCCGCAGGCGTGGGATAATATGACATCCAGACCGGCAATATATCCTCACATACCCTTTCAAGGAACCAAATAATTGTTTTATTATACTGCAAAAACTTTTTCAGACAAAATTAATTAGAAAACATTGATTTTTCATTTATTTCGCTTTTTTAATGCCGAACGGCTTAATTCCCCTCTGAGAACCTCAATAATTACATGTCTGACGTCAGTAATATACCTGCATGACGTCACTTCTATAGAAATTGAATGGCCTATCGATTTGATATTTATTTACAAAATTCGAGAATAATCTGATCGTTTTCAACGTTTAAAACAAAACACAAATATTTTCTGTAACAATTTTAGTAATCCCGAAGCGTACCGCTTTATAATTTACAAGATCGGCTTCAAATTATGCATTTTTACGGAAATTCAAAACAAAATGGCGGACGACAACAAAAGGTCGGAGGCCAGAGAGGGAAATTAAGGCACGTGCGTTCATATCTATGGCCGATCCGTAAATACGGATATACATCAACGGCAAATTATCCAATCAAATTCAAGCAAATTTCTTTGCAGTATAATAATAACCTTTTCCACCATAAACTGCTTTATTGCCTGGGCGAATAGTGTAGATCCAGATCAGCCTGCATATCCATGCTGTCTGATCAGGATCTGCACTGTTCGCTTTTTTATTTTTTAGGTTATTTCTGACCTAAGTGCGACCAGTGCAGATCCTGATCAGACAGCACGGATGTGCCGGCTGATCTGGATCTACACTGGTCGCACAAGTGTGAAAATGCGTATATATGGAGGAAAGGGATATTATTGTATCAACATTTGTTATAAATGTAAATGAGAATACTGAAATAATAACAGCTGGACTGTTGTTAAATAAAACTGTTGATAAATTACTGAATGCATTGTGTTGTTATTTGCCAATTCGCCTTGTAACTATAAAAACAGATTATTACAGTTCTGTGCCATCAAACAGACTGGTTTACACTTGTTTCTTGTTAAAATCAGGCCCCAATGTTATAAAACTGAGATTTGTTAACAGTCTCAAATCTGGGGCATCTGATTGGCTGAAATGGTGACTGGTTGCCATTTCAGCCAATCAGATGCTTGAGATTTGAGACTAGTTTCCATTCTCAGTTGTATAACCTTAGGACCTGAAGATTGAATTGATCACTTAATCTACTTTTTACACCTTGACATCACATTCACACCTTGACATCACATTTGCACCTTGACATCACATTTACACCTTGACACAACATTTACACCTTGACATCACATTTACACCTTGAACACAGTTTGTGATGAGATATATTGTTTACATTACCTGCTGCATGTGAAGCTGTTGTGATGCTTATGTGCTTGTTACTTGGAAATCAACATACAGAAAGATGTGAAGTTATTTTGAAAATGTGGGAGATCTTGTTCACCGCCATATGCATACCATGGTTTGGGATGGATCAAAATTGAACTGTTTATTGATGTAAATATTGAGTTGCGCTCAACCCGGGCGTGGGTAGTAATATGCATTTCCATTACTGTCCATGAACAGGCTCATTCAAACCAAACCTGCAATATTTTCATAATTATAAATTTTGTCGTGTTCAATGGCTTTCAAAGTTCCCTTTTCATCTAATTGAAAATTAAAATAGAAGAAAATGTTAAGTTGGTCCAGGAAGGTATGAAGTTTTCATTTTATTAAAAAAACGGCAACAACACTGCAAATGAAAGGTGTACTTACTGAGCAGAAGACTCCCTGCTTAAGTGAGAGACTTCACAATAATGACTTGAAAACTATTTTGTTCTTGTGTGACCTACACAATTTTATCAAAAATAATTGCCATGTTATCATCTTTTCTTTTACTCTTATTTTCGTTTTTTGTGTCTCATTGGTTCCAATCAATGTATTTTTTCAGTTACTTGGTAACTTTCTGAGTAACTTACTTCAGGCCTCAAGATTATAAAACTGAGAATGGAAACCATTCTCAAATCTTAAGCATCTGATTGCTGAAATGGGGACTGGTTGACATTTCAGCCAATAATATGCTTGAGATTTGAGACTGGTTTCTAATTTCAGTTTTATAATCTTCAGCCCAGTCTGCACAAATGATACTCCTTATATTACATCAATATATCATATATTTCCCATAAATCTAGGACTTACCCCTTTTTATACGCCAGTTTGAAAAACGGGATGTATTATGGGAACACCTGCGGCGGGCGGCGTCGACAGGTTTCCGCTCTCTAAGTAAAAGAGTTTTTATCAGGTCTTCATCAAACTTGGTGAATATGTTGGTTAATGTCTCGACCAAGTTCTATAACCAGCCAAATCCCCCAGACACTCCTGAATTATGGCCCTTTAATTTTCCAAAATTTGGGTTTCCGCTCTCTAAGTCAAAGAGTTTTTGTCCTGTTTTTATCAAACTTGGTGAATATGTTGGTGGGCATAATATCTGGACCAAGTTCTATAACCAGCCAAATCCCCCCCCCCCCCAGGCACTCCTGAATTATTGCCCTTTAATTGTCCAAAATTTGGGTTTCCGCTCTCCAAGTCAACGAGTTTTTGTCCTGTTTTTATCAAACTTGGTGAATATGTTGGTGGGCATAATATCTGGACCAAGTTCTATAACCAGCCAAATCCTCCCATGCACTCCTGAATTATGGCCCTTGAATTGTCCAAAATAAGGGTTTAAGCTCTCTACGTCAAAGAGTTTTCATCCGGTCTTTATCAAACTTGGTGAATATGTTGGTGGGCATAATATCTTGACCAAGTTCTATAACCAGCCAAATCCCCCCCCCCCCCCAGGCACTCGTGAATTATGGCTCTTGAATTGTCCAGAATTTGGGTTTCCGCTCTCTTAGTCAAAGAGTTTTTGTCTTGTCTATCAAACTTGGTGAATATGTTGGTGGGCATAATATCTGGACCAAGTTCTATAACCAGCCAAATCCCCCATGCACTCCTGAATTATGGCCCTTGAATTGTCCAAAATAAGGGTTTACACTCTCTTAGTCAAAGAGTTTTCATCTGGTCTTTATCAATCTTGGTGAATATGTTGGTGGGCATAATATCTCGACCAAGTTCTATAACCAGCCAAATCCCCCCATGCACTCCTGAATTATGGCCCTTGAATTGTCCAAAAACTGAATTAGCGGTATCTGCTCTCCAAGTCAAATAATTTTCATCGGATCGTTACGTAACTTTGATGATCAGCATTTTGACGGGCGTATTTTGTGTCAGTTTGGCACTCTTGTTTATGTGATGAATAAAATTTCCGGTTTTAAGGGGTTTCCGGACTAAAGGGGTTTTGACAAATGGACAAGATTCCAATTTTTTTTTCCAAATGTCGACATTGGGGTCTATATTTTATACAGAATTGAATTGATCAGTGATAATAAGTGATAGTCTCTTCAGATGTTAACTAACAAAAGTTAAATGCATTATTTCATTACAAGAAAATGATCAGCAAACTTTCTCCCTAAAATATTTAAAAATAAAAATGAACAAAAAAAACAACAAAACAATGCATATGTTATTTCTAAAAACTGATTTTTATTAATTGAGTGTTGAAGGAGAACCCCTTGAAACAAATACACTAGCCCAATGTCAAATGTCACACATGTCGTAATTTAAAAAGTTGTGAAAAGACATTAAATAGACCTCAGTTTGTTGTCACAGCAATTATGACCAATCATGGCATGCCCTAGCCATACACAAATTCATACACGTGTGAATAAATCAACTTTCTATGACAACAATATTGATCAACTTCATTTGCTGTGTATATGTATTTTTAAATGAAATTCAAATTTTTCATTCCTTAATGGACCCTATGTTTAAATGAAAAATTGTTTTAAGACTAATCTTGTCCGGTTTAAATGGGTGTTTTATAATGGACATGTACAATTTGGGCCATAATTCTTGTCCGGTTTCCTGAATAAAGGGGTTTCCGTATTAAAGGGGTGTTTTATATAATAAAAAGTTTGGGACCAGACGATTTGTCCGGTTTAAATGAGTTCCGGTTTAAAGGGGTTTCAGCGTTTTAGCGCGCGAATAAAAATCACAGGGCAATGTAATTATGCGATCACAACTAACAACTCTTTCATAAAGATAACACAAGTTTAACGTTAAATGATCTTCTTCTTCTTGGCGTTCGCTCTACACGACCACTCCAGCATCCGCGATGAAAGTTGTGGTCCTCCGTAGGTCGTCAACATCTCCATACAGTTTCTGCTGGATTGTTGCACCTTGTGGCCACGTTGCTTCTCGCTCCTGGTCATATCGTTTACATCGTTGGAGGATGTGCTCTGCAGTCTGGTCCTCTTCTCCGCAGGGACATATTGGGGATGGCACCAATTTATACTTCCTACACATGTGTGCATTCAGTCTGTTATGCCCTGAGCGTAACCTCACCATCATCACCTGCTCTGGTCTGTTTAACATGTGGTAGGCATCTGCTTCCTGTCTGGTCTTTGTGAGAGCCTTAATGATGGTGGCTTTCTCCTTGTATGTCACCTGGTTATCTGGTTGCTCTAACTGGGCTCCTAACCTAGCCAGCTTGTAAGCCTGCTCATTTCCGGGCACTCCACAGTGAGATGGTATCCACTGAAGGGCAACATTGCGGGAAGACCCAAGCTTGTTCACGGCTTGTGCTAGTTCAGGAACATTGTTGCTTTGCAGAGCCTCCAGAACTGATCTTGCGTCTGTGAGGAAGACTACAGAGGTTACCTCTTCTGCTGAGTCTTCAATCAGAGAGACTGCCTTCATGAAAGCTTCAGTCTCTGCTCTGTAGTTGCTACAGTGCTTCCCAGTGGCAATGTAATGGGCCGATTTCTGGCCTGACAGGAATGTTATATGAATACCAGCGCCTCCATCCTTAATAGCTCTAGTGGCTGACCCATCTGTATATACATGGGTCACGTTAAATGATCATAACAGGTATTTGAACGTATGTCTTCGATGGTTATGTTAATCCTATCCTTAAAATATACTCACAGACATACACGCAAACTTGTGTAAAAGAGTTGACAGAATCCGCACAGACATACACTCAGATTTGTTTTATATTAACGAGTGAATAGAAAATACATGGCCACGACAGAATCCGCACAGACATACACTCAGATTTGTTTTATATTAACGAGAGAATAGAAAATACATGGCCACGACAGAATCCGCACAGACATACACTCAGATTTGTTTTATATTAACGAGAGAATAGAAAATACATGGCCACGACAGATTCCGCACAGACATACACTCAGATTTGTTTTATATTAACGAGTGAATAGAAAATACATGGCCACGACAGAATCCGCACAGACATACACTCAGATTTGTTTTATATTAACGAGAGAATAGAAAATACATGGCCACGACAGAATCCGCACAGACATACACTCAGATTTGTTTTATATTAACGAGAGAATAGAAAATACATGGCCACGACAGAATCCGCACAGACATACACTCAGATTTGTTTTATATTAACGAGAGAATAGAAAATACATGGCCACGACAGAATCCGCACAGACATACACTCAGATTTGTTTTATATTAACGAGTGAATAGAAAATACATGGCCACGACAGAATCCGCACAGACATACACTCAGATTTGTTTTATATTAACGAGAGAATAGAAAATACATGGCCACGACAGAATCCGCACAGACATACACTCAGATTTGTTTTATATTAACGAGAGAATAGAAAATACATGGCCACGACAGAATCCGCACAGACATACACTCAGATTTGTTTTATATTAACGAGTGAATAGAAAATACATGGCCACGACAGAATCCGCACAGACATACACTCAGATTTGTTTTATATTAACGAGAGAATAGAAAATACATGGCCACGACAGAATCCGCACAGACATACACTCAGATTTGTTTTATATTAACGAGAGAATAGAAAATACATGGCCACGACAGAATCCGCACAGACATACACTCAGATTTGTTTTATATTAACGAGAGAATAGAAAATACATGGCCACGACAGAATCCGCACAGACATACACTCAGATTTGTTTTATATTAACGAGTGAATAGAAAATACATGGCCACGACAGAATCCGCACAGACATACACTCAGATTTGTTTTATATTAACGAGAGAATAGAAAATACATGGCCACGACAGAATCCGCACAGACATACACTCAGATTTATGTTATATTTATGAAAGAGGTGGTAGAGTATGACCGCGACAGAATCCGCACAGACAAACACTCAGATTTATGTTATATTTATGAAAGAGGTGGTAGAATATGACCGCGACAGAATCCGCACAGACATACACTCAGACTTTTGTTATAATTTGGAAAGAGTACTAGTTTGCAGCTTATGTTTACCGAGTTAAGTTTTGCCACATGAAAGATCGGTCGAATTTATCGAAACATTGTTCAAAGTAATTAAGACGTCAGACTGAATCAAAGTGCGGGCGTCTTTCCATGGCCGCCATGCAACATTCAATGAATGCGTCACGGCAGATAGAAGATCTTTTGGGATCTGTATGATCCGCTGATGGTTCCGCTCGAGTTTTTTTGATTTTCGAAAAATTTCCGTTTATGAACGACAACATGCTGTTTAAAAGTTTATCTCCATCTGTAGGCCGAATTATTAATCACAGCGAACGTCACAGGCGAAGGTGTTTTAGACATTTATAAAAGTTCAAAAATTAAATGTAGCCGATTGTTAATTGTTTTGTGAATGACGCAATTGCTTAATGACTGCTTTCTTAACCGATGAGTTGTTTTGTGAATGAAGTAATTGCTTAATGACTGCTCTCTTCAGTTATTCATTTGTAATATTTTTATTTGCGATACCAAACAATAAGTACTGTCGCACTGCGCGTCGCCCGTCTTAAGTCGCCGTTTTAGCCAATTAGATACTTGAGATTTGAGACTGGTTACCGTATAGATCTATGTAGTATCCACCTCAACACTCATTTCAAACTGCGCAAACTCTTTCGTCGGTAACTTAATTTCTGCAACTGTTTAAGAGACCAAACGGAAAAGAAAGGCTTTTGTAGATTTCTATGTATATTTTTAATACATTCTTGTTACTAACAAAGTGGTCACGAATTCAAATCAGTCGACACGGATCTACACTGGTCGCACACGCTTAAAAATGCGTATATATGGAGGAAAGGGTTTGTTCAGTTGATTCATCATACAGTGACTTTAAACAAAGCACTATCATTATTAGTCACAGAATATTAAATTAGTCGAAAAAGTGAATGTAATCATCACCATTACATCATTACATGCATTAGAGCTCTAATAAAAATTGATTACAGATGGAGTAATATCAGCTGACTTTCAGGGGCGTAACATCCCAACCCCCTCCTGTTTATTGTTTTTTAGGACTTCGTAAAATGTCTTTTTTCCAACTTGTAGACCCGGCCTAATAGTAGCTACGCCTCTCACTTTGGTAACGAAGATTCTCTTGTAAGCGCAACTTCCAATCCACTTTATGTTGATCGAAAATTTTCGTTTAACACATAAATCTTAGATCTACCGTAGTAACTTAGAAAAGTGTTTTATTTTATTTTAGGGTTTTATTTTTATGCAGGCCTAGTCTAAACTAGTCTAAATCACTTCTATCAAACATAAAACAAATTAATCATCAATTACTGGTTAGCTTGTGATTGTTTTCGTTTTCTATGAACCTAATTAACAAGGAAAAGATTCTTAAGTGTTTGTATTTCTCTTTTTTCACAAATTTGGTCTGTCCCGGCTTAGCACGGGTTTCGGGCTGTCCGCCGATTAAACTGCGAAAGGTCAACTGAGTACGTTGAGCCTCGTTTCCATATTTCAACAAGATGGCGGCCGCCTGTAGTAAGGGGAGGAAGTAGAAAAATCCCAGTGTATTCCTGAATAATTACGAATTGATTGTCACCAGAAATTATTTTAAACCATTTATTTGGGAGAATGGATTGCCCGTGAGATGATTGTGAGAAATCATTACAGTGGGAAGTGCGTCTCAGGGCCCAGATAATATGGGGGCTCAACAAGCAAAAGAAACAAAATCAGGGAAACGAGAAAGGAAAACAAAGGATAATCGTCAGATTATTCAGAGCTTTGCGCAGGAGTCTAATGGTAGGTTTAAATGTAGAATATAGAGTTGATTATATTTATATAGCCATTTGTGTGCAAATATACTGCAGTGAATGTTTGAAATGAAGTTGTATGACTCATCCATTCATGATGAGCAAAACAGTTGGCCCCAGGTAATTAGCAAGGATTACAAGTGATTTAAGGACAGTAAGGCATCATACAGGAAATTCTACTGATAGGCCAGGCTCAAAGAATCCCTTAGAGCTCCTTGTAGATGCTAGTAATGGTCTGGGTTGGCCAAAGAAATATGAGTGCCCAGCAGAATCCCAGAAGCTAGCATCCAGAAAAACAAAGTTTTATTACACTCTTACTAACCATACATATTCCACGCAACAGAATATTTAATATTTATGAAGATAACAACATTTTTAAATCGTAACACAGGTACAACACTAAATACTGGCTTTTTTTGTTTTAAAACTAGGCTAGCCTGTATGACCGTGTTGACCGTGTTTACAACCTAAATATGAAATATAGCAATAAACATGTAATTACAAGCAGCACTGACCTGAATCACAAGTGAGCATGGTTTCTAAATCTGCTTGCATTCTGAAGGGATCAAATGGACTTGAGTTTTTACTTGTACACCTTTCATGGCATTTAGGAGTGACCTGGGATACATTCAGATTCAGAACAAACAAACTTTCTCAATTTGCTAGTCTACTTCCCTGAAAAGCAAGCTCAACAGTAAGACTGTTGAAAGTGACCTTTAAGGTAGTATCCCATATAAGATGGCCTCGGCAGCCAAGAAACCACACCGTAACTACCTTATTTATCTCATCACAAAATGACTGAAACAATAGCAAAATTCTAAATATTCTACTGCTACCATTTGTATTTGTTGGTTAACCCTTTACTTCATATATTTTTTACACAGGCATATCACTGCTGTCTGATCAAGCTATACACTTTTTGCTTAGAGGTTAATTAGGTTATTTCTGAGCAAGATGTGACCAGTGTAGATCCAGATCAGACGGCATGGCGCTCCTATGATGGCACAGCCGCACAAGCGTTAAAACACATATATATGGAGTAAAGGATTGAGAGTTCTGTATTCTTTAGAACTATCAATTTCTGTTTATGACTGGAAGCTCCTTTACATCAAAGTGGTACATCAAATTGGTTAACTAAGACAAGCCTGTTAATCATTTGATTAAATTAAGCAAAATCTATTTGCAACATTTCAATGATTAGCCATATGTGTTTTCCAGTACTTTTTAGGCTTTATTCTCTATTTTCATACAGATCATTCATTATTTCAAGAAAAGTCAACTTTAGGAGTACTTCGGCGACATAAACCAGAAAAACAGAATAATTTGAGATTGGGCAGTTTCTCTGATGATGCAGTATGATGATTAGCTCATGTAATATAATTAAAACATACCCTGTAACAAACAAATGATTTTATTTTTAAACTGCATCACCAGTGTTTCAATTCAAACTATGCTGAAATTAATCAACTTGTTAATTATTTAACCCTTTGTCCAGAATAATTGCTAAAAGTGATGACATGACTTTGACCTGCGATTAGCGCATGTTACTTAATGTATATTGCAATCCATGTAAAATACGAATGAATTGGACTCTGGTGGCAAGTCCAGTGCCCAAGGTTATAAAGCTGATCATGGAAACCAGTCTCAAATCTCAAGCATTTCAGCCAATCAGATGCTTGAGATTTGAGACTGGTTTCCAATCTCAGCTTTATAACCTTCAGCCCAGAGTGTTTTGATTAGAAACTTTACAACAAATTAATCAATTTTAATTCAATTTTTAGTGCTAGTTACTATAAAGATGTAAATATGTTGACTAGCCTATGCACATGTTTGTGAAATGGTACAATTGTGTTAATAATATAAAGAATCTAAAGATTATACACATACTGGTGTAATAAAACCAAAACAAGATTTGGTTCTCTAATGTCCATTATTTAAATGTTATAATTATTTGATATATGAGAGATACTTAGCTTTTGAATTATCCACAGACTGTGTCCCTTGCCGAACTACCTATATTTTGAAATTTTCTCCGGCCCAACAAGTTTAACCCTTTCCTGTACAGACACACCTTAATTGCTAGGGCGAACAGTTTAGATCCAGATCAGCCGGCACATCCATGCCGTCTGATCAGGATCAAAACTGTTCGCTTTTAGAATCATTAGGTTATTCCTCACCAAAATGCTACCAATGATTGAAGTTCGACTGTAAGTGCATGGATAATGCTGAAAAATGGGCACTCCTGCATTTGGGATATAAAGCTCTGTAGATGGCTTGGGATGGTTTAGACATATTTTGGTGGATGGGATATTTCATTTGGCTGAAGGATATTTTGAATACTAAATCATTCCTCCCTCATTAAGGTTTAGGGCTCAATAGCTTAGTGGTTAAAACATCTCGCTGAGAGACAAGAGGTTGCAGGTTTGATTGCCCGCTCTTCTGACTGAATTAACTAACATTCTGTCGGATGAGACTTTAAACTGATTGTTACATAACATAGTGTAGAAGACTGGAGCTTAAAGCTTGTTTATGCTGGTACTCAAAATAACCCTTTACTTCATATATACAAATTTATTGTGTATATGTGCAACCTGATCTGGATCTACACTGATCGCTTCTAGGTCAGAAATTACCTAATGAATCTAAAAGGGAACAGGATCCAGATCTACACTGTTTGCCCATGAGATAACATAACAGACATATCACATTAAGATAACCCAGGATGATTCTGGAATTCGAGATATGGTAACTTTAGTAAATAAACTTATAAACACACATTAGATCCAGGAACTGAAATGTGTTACCAGTTTGTAAGCAATGGTCGCATTATCTTCAAAGTAGATGGGATATAATAGATATTGTATGAAGTTAATATTTTGTTTAACCTTTACTCCATGGAGCTGTATCCGTGGGCAAACAGTGTAGATCCAGATGAACTGGCATATCTGTGCTGTCAGATCAGGATCTAAACTGTTTGCTTTTGATTCATTAGGTTATTTCTGACCAAGAACTTCTTAGTCAGAAGCAAACAGTGTAGATCCTAATCAGTCGGCACAGATGTGATGTGACTGATCTAGATCTACACTATTCGCACATGTGCTTATTTGTAATTATATAAAGATGTTTCAGGAAAACTAAAAGCATTTTCTTGTTTCAATAAAACATTTTTTGATGGTGGAAACTACACATTTGCACTTTTTATTACCTCTCTTTTTTCAAGATCGGCAAAACTTGCACGAACAGCGCTCTTTTTCCGTAATTGCCGTTTCTTCTCAAACACAGAACAGACGGATCGCGAATATCACCTTTCGCTTTTTTTATTGCAATTAAAACTCGTATAATTTACTAATTATACCTACCCGTGCGAAAAAGAAATGATGCGCCATGCCTTGTCAATTAAAGAACAATAGGAACGCGAATAATAACTCGCGCTTTTTATATTAAAAAAACTTCTATAATTTACATAAACTTGATGCGCCAGAGACCTATATGTATAATATAGGTCTTTGGATGCGCCATGCTTTCTCTGATACATAACCCCAACAAAAAATTATCGTACAATTTTCCCGTTTGCAAAACATGTAATAAAATCAATCATTTTAACTGCGCTATGTCTAGAAAAAAAAATATAACCGTAAACTGCTTCTGAAGTCGATCTACTGTATGATGTCATTTGTGTAAACTTTCGCTGCGGCATATGACAATATTGAATGTTAGCTGGATGTTACAGCGTATTTTGGATTGAAAATGTGTTTCAAGTGTTTCTCTTTTGTTCTGCGGATGTTAAAAGATCAAACCGACGATGTTCTGAAAACGATGCCAGCGTCTAGGTTATTTTGTTTTCGATTTACTCGAAATGAAAATGGCTTTGTTGCTGTTGTTGAATTTCATTAGAGGCTATGTTACGGGATAATCAAGATGTCAGAAAGTTATATTTTCCGTGGATATTATCAAAAAGGGGATGCTTTAGTTCCTTCCTTCTTTGCTCGAAATGGTCAGATGGCAGAAGTAAGTCATTTTTATAAAGTTTTGTTCTGATTACTGACAACGCGGACGATTAGTAATTCGGCTACGATTTATATCACATGCGGTCATAATCAACTGTCGCCAACATGTGGGCGGAGCCGACATGCGTTATCCATCAGTTCTTGTTACTGATTGATTAACTCGCAAAGCTGATGACGCTGTCAATTATCGGCGCGATCAGCTGTCTCTTGTTTGTTTATTAAGAAGAGTTTTCATACTGATAATGCAATCAACAGGTACACAAGTCGCTGCGGGAGATAAGGCATGGCGGACAAATTATGGCATGTCGCAAATTGGGTCCTGAAATTATGGCTTGTCGCATGCGACAAGCGAAAATGGCCTGGGGGAAACCCTGGAGCATTAGCTCACAGGTTTATCTTGTTTTAATTATATTTTTACTGTTTCTGCAGTAAGGAGATGATTCGTTGTGTAAATGGTGTACAAAAAGCACTTTTGTCAAACCATTGTGAAATCTGGAGTTGCAGTTTAGAAGTTTACGTGTAGCAGAGTTAGTCTGACCAAAGCATCATTTAAAGAAACTATACCCTGTGTCTAAGTCATGCCAGTGCCTGTTCAATAAATTGTACATTTAGAATTTTAAAAAGTAACCAAATAGCTCTTGAAAATTCAATTTGTTTCAAACAGTTCTTTACTATTATTTTGTTTTATTTCCTTTTGAAGATATTTTCTTCCTTTTTGCATCTGACTTCAAAGTTAAAATAAATCACATTTATTTACATCTAGTACATAAATATTGTTTTTTTACTGTTTAACCCTTTCCTCCATAGACACACCTTTATTACATGGGCGAACAGTGTAGATCCAGATCAGCTGGCACATCCGTGCCATCTGATAAGGATTGGCGCTGTTTGCTTTATGATTAGTTAGGTTATTTCTGACCTCTGACCAAAATGCGACCAGTGCAGATCCTAATCAGACAGCATGAATGTGCCACCTGATCTTGATCTACACTTGTTGCACATGTTTAAAATGCATATATATGGAGGAAAGGGTTAAAAATACAAATTAGTTCTGCATGAAATTTCTGGCTGATCTGGATCGACACTGGTGGCACACATGTAGTATCCATGGAGTAAAGGGTAATGAGCTTTATATAAAAAAAAGTTTTAGTGCTGAACTGTGATTTATAAATCAAAAGTTTGGTGAAAATCTATTTATCTTATAATCATAAAATTTGGGATTTAGTAAGATATTTCAAGTTAAATTTGCACTGAGTCCTTGATTAATCTTTTCCTCTATATATATATACGGTAAGCCTTTATGGCATTGGCAAACAGTGTAGGGCCCAAGATCACAAAACTAAGTTTTGAGATCAGTCTCAAATCTCAAGGATCTGATTGGCTGAAATGGCGACTTGTCGCCATTTCAGCCAATCAGATGCTTGAGATTTGAGACTGATCTCCAGATTTAGTTTATGATCTTGGGCATAGGTCTGTATCAGCTTGCAAATCAGGATCTGAGCTGGTCGCTTTTCAATTCCTTTATAGGTTATTTCTTACCAAAAAGCTAACGATGCAGGTCCTGGTCAGATGGCACAAATATGCTGACTGATCTGGATCTACACTGGTCACCCATGCATAAAAATGTGTATTTATGAAGGAAAGCGATAAACAAGTTTGCATGCTTCAACTACTAGGTTTAAATTAAAAAACAAAACAAAACAATTAAAACACTTTAGAAGATCAAATAAAACTGTAAGATGAAATAAAACAGCTGTCTTGTCTATTGTTATTCTCAGTGTGTTCTGATTGGAAATATTTTGGCAGAAAAGTGGAAATATTGTAGCAGAATCTGAAGTATCTCTTCACTCTACGAGAATGTGAAATTATCTCAGCAAATGCTCAATTGAATACATAATATATTCCAGAGCTTTACAAGCACGGTTTTCCCCTGTAGAGGCTAAAGTTTGTAACCAAAGAATTAAAAGGATTGTTAATGATGCATTAGTAACATGTATGTTTATTCATTTACTACATATATACACTATTATTGTGAGGGCAAACAGTGAAGGTCCAGATCAGGATCAGTGCCCAAGGTTATAAAACTGAGCATGGAAACCAGTCTCAAATCTCAAGCATCTGATTGGCTGAAATGGCGACTGGTCGCCATTTCAGCCAATCAGATGCTTGAGATTTGAGACTGGTTTCCATGCTCAGTTTTATAACCTTGGGCACAGATATATGGTCAGGATATTTACTGGTTGCTTATAGATTTACAAGAATATTTCTTACCAAATTTGACCAGTGTCGATCCAGATCAGATGGCACAGAAGTGGTTAAAAGGAAGAGTTTAAAGAAAGACAAGTGCCATCTGATAATGATTTACACCAAATGAATCTTTAACAGTGAACAGTGTAGATTCTGATCAGATAGCAAGGTTTTGATCTCTGATCTGGATCTATACTGTTTGCCTATTGGAAAACAACCATATTCCATGAAGTAAAGGGATAAGGAAGACTCGGAATGTGAAAAAGTGGAGTACAGTATTGGGGGTCTGCAATATTTTCATACTTTTAGCGGCCTTCAGAGTTTCCTTTTCTTCTATTTCTGATCCTTTCCACTTGATCACTTAGCACTTTTTGTGGACTGGAACTTTCATCACTGTTTTTGTAGATCAGAATAGCCAATGGTTAGTTCATAAGACTGCTGTATTGTCCATCAGAGTTCAAGTCTTGGTCTTAACGTTAGGAGTCAAGGGAAACAACTCTAGATAAGTGAGGTTGTGATTATTATTTAAGAAGTGTGAACTTGGTACAAGATTTATTACAGTTAACACTTATCTCCAATGGTGACTGTTGTAAATCCAGATCAGCTGGCATATCCTTGCTGTCTGATCTGAATCTATGCAGTTTGCTTTTACAATTTTAGGTTATTTTTTACCTGGGTTGGAGGTTATAAAACTGAGATTGGAAACCAGTCTCAAATCTCAAGCATCTGATTGGCTGAAATGGCGACTGGACACAAGAAGCAAACAGTGTAGATGTAGATAATAGGTCAAAGATGTCCTAGCTGATCAGGTACACTGTTCGTTCATAAATGCATGGTTCAAAGACATGTGTACTTGGTTAACCCTTTCCTCCATAGATACACATTTATTGCATGGGCGAACAGTTTAGATCCAGATCAGCTGGCACATCCGTGCCATCTAATCAGGATCTAAACTGTTCACTTTTTGATTCATTAGATTATTTCTGACCAAAATGTGACAAGTGCAGATCCTTATCAGACAGCATGTGCCGTCTGATCTGGATCTTCACTGGTCGCACATGCGTAAAAATGTGTATATATGGAGGAAAGGGTTAAAGGTTTATTCCAGTTAAAAAATAATTTACCTGACTGACCAGCAAAAATGTCCAGAGTGACTATATGTTCATGCTAAATATAGTCATAATTCTTACTCGCACAACTCTGGCCTGGAGGAAGGGCTCTTTCAAATATGACCTGAGCTGTCGTGTATTATGTTAATTTGTGTCACTCACTTGTAAGAAAAGATTCAGAATTGTATTGACATTTCACGATTAAATAGGGAACTTTCTTAGGCATGTTTTGCAGAAAACTCTGGCCAGATTACAATGTTATACAGGGTCAGTGGTCTTAGGAGGCAGGACCGTATAAGTGGTTATTTCTGCGGTGACTTTATTTCTGCTATTTCTGTGGTTAAGTAAATGACCGCAAGTTAAAAATTCGCAGAATATTTATCCCTTAGTGAACTTTCTATCGGTCACAGTGTGTGTTCTACATTTTGTACGTGCTTCTTTATGAGATATTTAAATAAAGATATTTTTTATTTTAATGAGTTTGGATACTGTTGCATTTACAGGCAAAAAACTTTCTACTGAGACCGCAGAATTTTAGTCCGATTATGAAAGAACTTGATGCCGCAGAAAAAATGTGACAGTACGCAGAAATAATAACACCCATGAATTTTATGAAAACCACAGAATTTGGAGCCCACAGAAATAACCACTTATACGGTAATTTGATGGAAAAGCAGCAGTTTTGTTTCTTTTGGGCCCAGAATCCCCCTTATTATTTTCATTAAACCCCTTCTACTTTGAAAAACAATGAGTCCACTGGAAGATACTTAAGGGTGATGGGGAAGGTCACCTAGGAGCCAATGTCATCTGTTGTCCGTTAAATAAATATATGCTTTCAAGTACACAAATTTTAATGGTGTAGACCCTGACCTGTGCCCAAGGTTATAAAACTGAGCATGGAAACCAGTCTCAAATCTCAAGCATCTGATTGGCTGAAATGGCGACCAGTCGCCATTTCAGCCAATCAGATGCTTGAGATTTGAGACTGGTTTCCAATCTCAGCTTTATAACCTTCAGTCCAGACTGCACAGAAACACATAATGATATTCCCCACACTAGTTTCATTCTTGCCTCCTCTACTGTCAGCTAAATAAAATTTTTATGTGCTCGTTAAGTGCAGAAATTTTAACGGTGTAGATCATGACCAGACTGCACAGAAATGCATGACGATATGGTCTACATTCATGAGAGTCATCCATTGTCAGCTAAATAAATGCCCTTATTATGGTCCACTGACATTTATAATTACCCTTCACAAACTCTTCGCTTGTTCACCGATTTTATTTCGGTATGAATTGAAACTGTTTACGTTTCATTGATAGAGTAGTCATTGACTGTCATTTAACAAATTGTGAAACATAATGTGTTAACTTAAAGATAGTATTTTTTCACAGGCCACTGTCTTCATTTGGTCATCATGGAAACTGTTAACAGATTGTGTGCAGATAAACGGGTCTTGTCAAATTTCCGATGGTTTTTTGAACGTTTATTTTATGAGTATTGGATGTTTAAATGAAGTGTTGATTTTTACGATAATGTATTGAACAACTTTTGCTCTTGTCAGTTGTATGTTTTTGTTAAATGTTAATGTACAATGAAAATTGAGATGTTTGTTTTAAGATTATTTCAAAATTTGAAAAGGTGGCGAGTTTATGAATGGTTAACTGTGATGTAACAAGTGTTTGTTAAGAGGGCAAGAATGTAGTGTAGAGATGCAAATATTGTGATCAGTTATAAAAATATTGCAATTTTATTATCGTAATTATATGCTGGTAATAAAATTTTGATTCTGGAAATTATTGCGCAAGAATTCTTTCTAAAGAAAAACTGATGATATTTTCTGAAATTTTTGAAGGTGTGGATAGTGTAATGTGATAATGTGAAAGGTTTGAAATTTGACTTCGTGAGCATGCATGTGAATTTGACAATGAATGCATGGACAGTAATGTTGATGATTTACTGTACTGAGTTACCTAAGGAAGTCCCAGTGTGATTACTAATTAGTTGGAAGAATGCTCATTTTCTCAGGTAATTATGAATCAAATCTTAGCCCCTTGAAATTGACTCCCCATTTTTTATTTACTTTGAGCCAGTTCATACACATATATTGATGATAGGGCTCTATGAGTAGCAATTTAACCCTTTCATCCATATATATGCATTTTTTATGCATGTGCGACCAGTGCAGATCCAGATCAGCTGGCACATGCTTGCCGTCTGATCAGAATCTGCACTGGTCGCTTTTTGGTCAGAAATGACCTAATAAATCAAATACATGTAGCGAACAGTGCAGATCCTGATCAGACAGAATGGATGTGCCGGCTGATCTGGATCTACACTGTTTTCCCATGCCATAATGGTGTGTATATGGAGGAAAGGGTTAAGCAAACAATACTGTACCAACCATTCAACCATTTACTTCATGTGTATGACTTTTAACACTGGATGAACAGTGTTGATTCAGATACAGTGCCCAAGGTTATAAAGCTGAGCATGGAAACCAGTCTCAAATCTCAAGCATCTGATTGGCTGAAATGGCGACCAGTCGCCATTTCAGCCAATCAGATGCTTGAGATTTGAGACTGGTTTCCAATCTCAGCTTTATAACCCTCAGCCCTGCATGCTGAGCATGGAAACCAGTCTCAAATCTCAAGCATCTGATTGGCTGAAATGGCGACCAGTCGCCATTTCAGCCAATCAGATGCTTGAGATTTGAGACTGGTTTCCAATCTCAGTTTTATAACCTTCAGCCCAGCATGGCTGTTTAGAAATAACATACTGAATCTAAACGCAAACTGTAGATCTTAATCAGATAGCATGGATAAATATACAAAAAAGCCATTACATGGAGTAAAGGGTTAAAATTATTACATAGTTTCCGATAGAACAGCTGCTCTGGTTGGAATTATAATAGATTGGACTGTCTTTCTGGGTTTGTGCAAGTGTTATGATTAAAACCTTTGTTAAACCTGATATCCTTTAAAACAGAGCCAATGAGTCTATGGGCCATAGTGTCACACAAAAGGTACCATATTTCACTATATTTGTCATTATTTGTCATATTTTAGTGGTACTTGTCACTATCTATACAGCACAAAGCTATCGATGATTCAGAAATTATCTTTATCATAAGCTCATAACAACTTCTTTTTTTAAACATATTTGATCCCATCCTTGTAATTCAGTGAACTGACATAATTTATTAGAATTGTGGTTTGAATATTGAAATATAATAGATAACATTAAAGTGGCAACAGTTAATGACCCTGCAAATTGAAGTTATATGAAATCTATCTTAACAATGCTCTTTATATTATAGAAAGGGTTTTTGTGTGTGTTTGGTGGTATAGGGTGTTCATCTCTGGCCAAGTGGTCAAATTTGTTGAGTTATTTTTTAATGCATATTTGCAATAAAATATGCAACAACCAATTGTCATTTTAGCCAATCAGATGCTCAAGATTTAAGACTGGTTTCCAGTTTTAGTTTTATGATATTGGGCCTTGGTTCCACTTCCTGACAACGTCTCTGAATAATTAGCCTCATTCATTAGGACTATTGTTTCTACATTATCCAAGAAATGGAGCATAATTATAGTCAACTGTGACACTGTTACATGTAGTTGACGACCGCCAGTTTATAAAGGTGCTTTTATACAGTGCCAGTTACTGTTAAAAGTGTTTAACTGTGACACATTTTTACAGAAGTCGGCTAACTGACATTGCAATTAAGTGTAGATTGTGATTAAATTGCAGACTGAAATGGTCTGAAAAGGATGTTATCTGTTTTCTAGATGCTTAAGACATCCTTTTCTGACAGAATGACGAGCAGTGAAGACCCTGATTTAGATAAGGTGGATGCAAAGGCTGATCTGGGTCTACACCGGCACATAAGCCACAAGCCCCATTTTGATATGAATGTATCACAACTTAACCTTTTCCTCCATATAAACACCTTTATGGCACGGGCAAACAGTGTAGATCCAGATCAGCCAGCATATCTGTTCCATCTGATCAGGATCTGCACTGTTCGTTTTATGATTCCTTAGGTTATTTCTGACCAAAAAGCGACCAGTGCAGGTCCTGATCAGACGGCACTGGATCTACACTGGTTGCACATGAAATGCGTATATATGGAGGAAAAGGTAAAAACTATCATTTGGCCATTAATTGGTGTCACTGCCAGGTGGTAGACTATAAATGTCCCATTATACTGAGCCTGTGACTGTGAAGCTTTAGACCTTTAAGGTCAGTGCTTCAGTTCTTTTCCTATTATTTAAACATTGAGCACAGTTAAATTCACTGGTGATGTAATATTTGCAGCATATAATTACAACCTTGTGAATGGTTACCCAACTTGCATGTGATTTAATGCTTATCATCATTATTAATGGGTTTATTGGTTCAAGGCGTTTTATGACTTCAGGAGTGCAGCTAAGCTAAAGGTTAAATCTTAACCCATTACTCCATATAATGTAATATTCCTTTTAAACATCCCCAAGGGCCTTACATTTTCAGAAAGGGTGTGCTTATTATTTATATTTACTATTTTGATTCTAATACATGTATTAGATTCTGAAGGATATTATACAAATAAATACTAATGTTGAGGTCGATATGTAGTTTTGCGGACCTGGGTAGTGTGATATCGACAGAGGACGAAGTCCGAGGTCGATATCACACTACCCAGGTCCGCAAAACTACATATTGACCTCAACATTAGTATTTACTTGTTATATCATATACCCTATGAATTTAAAGCATTCTGATGATGATGATGATGATGATGATGATGATGATGATGATGATGTTGATGTTGTTGATGATGATGATGATGATGATGATAGCGAAGGTAGTTATTAATTCCCGGGGTAGTTATCACTTTTTTCGGACTCGCGAGTACGGAGCTCTCGACCAATCAGAATGCTTTAAATTCATAGGGTATATGATATTGGGTAATAAATAATATATGGATTTCCTGAATAACATGGCGGGGCATTTATTAAGGGAGGGGTGTTTAAATGAATTTTATGTAACATGGTTTTTATCACATGTGCAAACAGTGTAGATCCAGATTAATTAGCAGTATACATGTATTTTTTATTAACCTGATCTGATTTATTTTCAGAGGGTCCATTCCAGACACGCCCCCTGCCTGATGCCCCAGGGTCAGGACTTGATTCACTTGGCTCAAAATGGATGTCGAAGGAGAATTTACTTGCCAATCAAGCTGAAGATGATCCCAACTTGTTTGTTGCTTTGTACGAGTTTCAGTCAGGGGGAGATAACCAACTTACAATTGTCAAAGGTAAGAAAGTACTGTAGTAGCATTGGAATCAATCGTGCTTAAAACTTTCCTCCTATATATCGTGTGTAAACAGTGTAGATCCAGATCAACCAGCATATGCATGCTATCTGATCAGGATCTTCACTGTTTGCATCATGGTCAGAAAAAACATGAAGTCTCTAAAAGCGTTCTGTGCAGATCCTGATCTGACAAGACAGATGTGCCACTGTTCTCTCATGCCATAAAGGCTTGTATGGAGCAAACGGTTTAGTCAGATCTAACAAAATGTTAGATCTGATGACAGCCGTATAATGGCTATAGTGGTTTTCCCAAGATAACTTTTTTAGAAACAGTCATTTTAGGTAACACTATTTTCAAAGGTCGCAAGATTTGAAATTAAAATGTCATTCCTTTGGAAATGAATGCAATACTATATGAAATACATCTAGCATCAGTAAAATATGTCTTGCGGGTGTTGTCAAAACTTTACTTGGTTAAAAACTGTGTATACATGGATACAATATACAGTATAACATTAAGATTGCTTCAGCATTTACGACAATCATCGTGTTCTTTTGCGATTTTGTAGGCGTCAATCTGATTGGTTCGGAAGTTTGTTGCGAAAAGCATGTTTTAGTGACTCGCCGTCAGATGCTGATAGCCTAGCAGTTTTCAGGAGATGATTGAATAAGCTGGAAAAATGCATCTTGTAATAATAGCCAACAATTGAAAATAGTTTATTTGATTTTATCAGTCAGCTTAGTAAGTTAACAGTGTCCAAGGTTATAAAACTGAGCATGAAAACCAGTCTCAAATCTCAAGCATCTGACTGGCTGAAATGGCGACCAGTCGCCATTTCAGCCAATCAGATGCTTGAGATTTGAGACTGGTTTCCAATCTCAGCTTTATAACCTTCAACCCTGATGATTTACAACTCTTCATTCGTTGAAAAACTAGGTCAAATGCCAGTTTAGACAGCAGACAAAAATATATGCTTGCTTTCATTAGACAAATCTAGGTCAGTAGGTCAGGCTCTTAAAAGGCCAAGAGCCTTTCAACAGAAGTTTTGTGACTGAAGAAAAATGAGCAACCTTGCTGTTAGGTCAGTTCATAGAAAACATGTCAGGGGACAACTTCAAATTTCTTACTGGTGAACAGTGAAACAGGAGTTCCGATTGATAATTTGTGCCATCAAACTAGGTCAGTAGGTCAAATGATAAAAAAGTCATTGATTAGTCTCAAAAAATTTCTTTGATCAGGGATTCAAATCACAGCATTTGAATGCTATGAATGCTTTGATATAATCAGACAGTTTTTGCACTGTATCTGAGTAGATTATTGAAATCGGCGTCTCTGTCTACAAAAGCAGAAAAAAACATCTAAACCTTACAGCTGTTGACCACAACAGCAATGAAATTTTCTGCCAAATGACTCACTAATTGATGGCATTACACATTCCACCATATATTGTCCCGTGTTTACATTCTGTACCATATATAAAGCTAACATAATAATAGAGGTTTGTAACAGTATTTCCAGAAAATAATGCACAGCTGGTAATTTTATTTCCTACATCTGTCGACTGAAGTATTTATATAGCTGAGTCATGGATGTGCCAGAGAATACAAATTGAGTGTTGTCTGAAAGCATGAAATGGCTTTTCCATACATCATCGTGCAGTCTGATAAATACAACTCTTGTGTTGTAATTCTGAGAAAAGTTAGGTAATAGAATAATCAAATGACGGCTTATACATACTGTTGTATTTATTATGTCCCCACAAAGGGGGAGGCATATAGAGTTGCTCTGGTCTGTACGTCCTTCCATTTGTATGTCCGTCTGTCCGTATGTCCTCCAAATAATGTCTGTCAATCCAGGGGTCGTGAGTTCGATCCCCAGCCGAGGCGGGAAAAATTTCTCCGTGACAATTGAACTCGGACATTGCGTCTGAGAGTCATTTGTCCCTCACCTCTGATTCAAGTGAGGAAGCAGTCAGTCGCTTGCGGAGAAATTGGTTAGTACTGGTTAGAGACCCAGGAACACCGGTTAGGTGGACTGACCGCCGGGATATAACCAGAAAGGTGTTGAAACCAGGCGTTAAACCCCAAAACAAACAAACAAACCTCCAAATAATGTCACATCAACTCCTCCTAAACTATAAGGCAGATTTCTTTCAATCTTGGTCATATGATTAAGCAGGATGATGTATAGATGATCATTAAGCAAAGATATTTTCCTTTGAACATTTTAACCAGAGTTATGGCCCTTTGTTATTACAAATGTTGTTGCAGCAGTGGGGGCATCAGTGTCCTCGTACACATTCTAGTTTAAATTATAATAGTTTTTAACTACTTGTTTAGCTGCTTGTATTGCACAAGTTTGTGTTATCTTTGGTTAAAGTTTGTGGACACCCTAATTATTTATCTTACAAAAGCACTATAGCTGCAAAGCTTTCAAACTTGATACATTTGATCATCCCTCCCTCCCCAAAAGCACTTTTTCACCACTTCACCCCCACCCTGCCCCCACCCCCATCCTCCCTAAAAAAAGAAGAACACAAACTCAGTTATGGGTCCATCCAGACATCCAAAGTGTTACCGGACATCCAGACTGTTACATGGTAATGAATCGTAAATTTTTGTGGTCTTTAGAGTTACTCTCTTCCATCTGTCCACATCCGTCCATACTTCCCCAAAATCTTGTGGCATCAACTCCTCATTAACTATCTGGTAGATTTCTTTCAGATGATCAAGCAGGATGTGTAGATGATCGTTGAGAAAAGATTTTTCTCTGCGACCTTTTTACCAGAGTTATGGCCCTTCGTTACAAATGTTGTAGTAGTGGAGGCATCAGTGTCATGCGGACACAGTCTAGTTCATGTTATTGATGTTTATTTATTGTCAGAATCTGCCTTTGAAGAGTTATAGCCCCTGAAACTCTTAAAAATCAGTTAATCAGTTCAAACTACTCATGCAATGAGTAACGGAGTGGACATGCCTTTGAATATAAGTTGTGTATATTTAGAAAACATCTGTGCATTGTTAACAATTAATGTGTGGTCATGGTGAGAAGTTAGAGCGGGATAGCGATGTAGTGATTAATTTCCCATTTATATCAATTGGTTAACCCTTTCCTCCATATATACGCCTCTATGGCATTGGGCCAGCAGTGTAGATCCAGATTAGCAGGCATTTCTGTGCCATCTGATCAGGATCTACAATGTTTGCTTCTTGTGCTTCTTGGTCAGAAATGTCTTAATTAATAAAAAAGCATAGTAGATCCAGGTCCCAAGGTTATAAAACTGAGTTTGGAAACCAGTCGCAACTGGTCGCCATTTCAGCCAATCAGATGCTTGAGATTTGAGACTGGTTTCCATGCTCAGCTTTATAACCTTGGGCACAGGTCAGACAGCATGGATGTGCCAGCTGATCATGATCTGCACTGTTCCCCTTTGCCATAAAAGTCGTTACTATGGAGTAAATGGTTGAGATAAATTTAGCATTTCTCCAAGTTTGTACCTCCATTTCAGTGTTATTTTAAGTACATTTTGTAGAAATGAGATATGGTAGAAACATATCATGTTTTCATTTTAGTTATGATGTTTATGTAGAAACCCTATCATGTTTTCACTTAAGTTATGATGTTTTGCACATCACATTATGTTACTTGACAATCATGTTGTATTATGAACTCTGACAAGTATTAAGGTAGTAAGCATTTTTAAAGTGCAAGTTAGCAGGTACTGGTATAGTGCATTTACATTAGTCAGTATCAATATTAATCTGCAAGTAATCTTGTGCCGTTATAGTGCATATGTCCTTTATTTAAGTTTTCGGAAGGCTGTTTTGCAAGCCTTGAGGTTTATTAGCTGAAGGAATGCTACAAAAGTTTACGCTTAATTACCAATCGACACAGATTCAGGTAATAAAGAAAATATCAGTTTATTAGTATAATTAGAGGAAATTTGGCACAAATACGTAATTAGTGTAGACCCTGTGTGCACAGTTTACACTGCTGTGCATTTAATATTTTACTAAACATTCCTCACAGCTATAAATTGACTTGTTGGGGTTGCAAAAAAAGTAGAATTAAGTCATTTGCAAAAAAATAAACTATTAGAGTCTAGAAAAATAATTTTAATTGTGATTAGAGGCAGGGCTTAAATCTTCCAAGTACATGATTGTATTACTCAGAACTTAACCCTTAACTCCATGAATATGACTGATATACAATTGGTGACCAGTAAAGATTCAGATCAGCTGGTACATCAGTGCCATCTAAGCAGGATCTACACTGTTCACTTTTTGATATATTTGATTTTTTCTTACCAAGAAACAATGTAGATCAAGATCAGATGGCACAAACTATGGTAAAAGGCATATTCAGGGTTAATATTTGAATTTTTAATTTGTCTAAGCTTGTCAGTTTATCAGTTTTAAAGAATGGCAAGTTTAATATTGCCTGTTACATAAATGCAGGGGAAGTAATTCAGCACTTCACTCCACTGTTAACAGAAAGTGACAGCCCAATAATTTAAGGAAAATTGGCATGGTATTGTTTCTTGAAAAGAATGACAAAACATCATGTAAAGTAAACATTTTGGGGGGAAAAACTGCTGGATTTAAAAAAATTAGATTGATTGGGATTTGTTTTCCAACACTGCTGAGGAAGGGATGTAAGAGTTACTACAAATTAAGATTTTAGTTAGATTTTGGCTTGCAACAAAAACATCAAACACGTGGCTCAGCAACTGATATTTCCTTTGAAAAGTAGCGGGAAAGTTTAATTGACAGAGTGCTGTTCATAGTTAATTTTGCCCTCAGCTTGTTACTTTAAGCCATACCTTTTGTTATTTCTTCAATGCTACAATTGTACCATTCATATTATTAGAAAATGAAATTTCATGTCAAGGAGAACGAACCTACAAAAATGATTTACAGCAAAACCTTACTTAGAAGTTAAACACAGTGTCTTCTGATTGGAGCGGCAGTTTTAACAGGAGTCGTATGACATAAAACGTGATTGGCGTCTTTTGAAGTGTTGCAGTGTATTATAACATTGGTGAAGCCGTTTGTGTTGTAGTGTAAGGTGATTAGAACATCGTTCCTTGACAGTGATGAGCATTTCTAGACTGTTTCAGACAAATATGTAGTTAACAGAGCTGTTTTATGGTGTTCTTATAGGCTGTAATTATATCTACTTGGTTTGACTCAATACTGATCTTTCTGCTTCGTAATACTTACTGAGAATTATTAGGCATTTTCTTCAAGTATACGCATTATATTACATGTGAACAGTATAGATCCAGATCAGCTGGCACATCTATACTGTCTGATCTGGATCTACAAGATTTGCCTCCTGGTGAGGCATAATCTAATGAATTTAAAGGTGAACAGTTAAGATCCTGATCAGATGGCATGGATGTGCTAGCTGATATGGTCGCCCAAGGGGCGTAAAGGGTTATTAAGATAGACCAGCAATCTTTCCCTAGGTTGTAAGTTACTACTAGATAGGCTGTATAACATGGTGTCTTCCCAGCTGACAGCTGTTCAGAATGGTCTAAGTGTTATTGAAGTCTGGAAGATGCTGCTGCAAGTGTGATTTATGTATGGGAATCACAATCAGTGAAAGCTGGGGAAAATTTTCATTGGAAAATTTTTTATGGTTAAAATTTGTTGTTAATAGTAATGTGAACAATGTCAACAACAATTGTTTTGGCTTGCAATTAAATTTAAATTTGTTTACTGATGGATTAATGAATATTATGTACTTGGTATTGATATTTCAAACCGTAGCTTAAAGTTTCAAGAAAATGAAGTTTTGCAGTGGCAGAATATTATTAAATCCTAAAGATGTAAATCAGCACAAAATGGGCCCAAAAAGTACAATATTTGCAAGGTGCGGCAGATGTGATATAAGTAATGTGCACAATGAGTAGATTATTTGCAAGGTGCAGCAGACTACATGTCTGGAGGCTAGGCTTTGTTATCTTCACTTTATCAGGTGTTGACTTTGGTGATCAACTCTTCAGATTTGAGGACAGATTAGTACACTAGCGAAAATCCTTAATTGACAACTGACAAGCTAGGAAAATACCTCACAGGGACTGCGGTATCTAGTCAAATATCTATGCTAGCCCCTCTGACATTGCTTTTCAATTTGCAGTGTGCATTGTAATATTTTATTGCCTGTACCCAAGATCACAAAAATTAAATCAGGAGACCAGTCTCAGTTCTCAAGTATCTGATTGGCTGACCAGTTTGCCATTTCAGCCAATCAGATGCCTGCCTGAGATCTCAGTTTTATGATCTTGGGCCCTAGCGACTGATCAGACTGCATGGGTGTGCTTGCTGGTCTAAGGCTGCATTTGGTTACGAAATATATAATATGTTTTTATATTATCTTTGTTCATCATCAGAAAATGTATAATTAACCCTTACCCCATGGGATATGACTGTTAATTATGGTTGCATATTGTAGATCCAGATCAGCCAGCATGTCTGTGCCATCTTATCCAGATCTACATTGTCTGCTTTTAGATTTAGGTCTTTTCTGACCAAGAAGTATAGATCCAGATTAGATGGCACTTGTTGGTTACAAAGTATTTGTTTTTTACATCTTTGCGCATCATCAGAAAGGTTAAATCCTTTTTTCCATATGATATATTTTATTATGTGTTTGACCAGTGTAGATCCAGATCAGATGACTCATCTGTGCCATCAGATCTGGATCAACACCAGTCGCTTCTTGGTACAAAAAATACATCTTTGTAATTAAGGAAACTACTGTCCTGAAACATTTTTCAATAATGAGCCACTATGGTGTTATATTACAAAGCTAAAAAAAGGTTAGACCCCAACTGGTGTACCAGAGGGTACCACTGTGGTTTACCAACCGTCTGTTCATCTGCAAAACTAAATCCTGCGTTAAGAAGTAGTACATTTCATTTTTCACCAGAAGTTAATGGTCAAGTCAGTTACTTAGAATATACAGTATCTATTGAACACTAATAATTGATAAGGGTTTTCATGGTAGATGTAAGGGACTCAAGATTGTATTATGTGCAGTACTCTGATAGCCTTGTCACTCTGGGCAAGAAGATAATTATCTTATCGGTTATCAGTTTTGCACACAGGGATAAGGCCTGCCTCAGAATCAGATTTTAATTGATAAATGATATAATACTGATCAAGCTTATTTAATTATTTACAGTGTGTTAAATCAGATATTTAGAGATTATATTCCATGGTTTACCTAAGAGTGATACTGGTCCGAGGATCTAGTTTAGTTAAAAATAAAATATTTATATGTATTTGCTATTGATTTGAGGATAGATTTACAGCCAGGGGTTAAATAAGTCATCCAAATTCATAAAAAGTAATCTGCAAAATCATTTCCTAGAAATAATAAAATAAAAAAACGCAACAAAACAGCATCTGTCATTCAGTGTGCAATTACATAATGTTTTAGTACTTGGAATATCACTATTAGATGTTGAGTTGGCTTCAAGGATGGATGCAAAGGTCTGTTGGATAGAATGATGCAAATCCATAACACGATAAAATGGTGCAGTATTTATACCCCCACAAACGAAGTTTGAGGGGGTATATAGGAGTGAGCTTGTCGGTCGGTCGGTCGGTCTGTCGGTCTGTCGGTCGGTCGGTCGGTCGGTCGGATTCTTCGTTTCCAGATGATAACTCATGAAAGGCTTGACAGAATTAAATAATTTTTGGTACACAGATATATCGTCATAAAATACAGGTCAAGTTCGATTTTGGGGCTGGTGGGATCAGTGTCAAGGTCACTGTTACTAAAAATAGAAAAATGGTTTCCGGATGATAACTCATGAAACACTTCACAGATTTAATCCTTGTTTGGTAAACAGATGTAACATCACAAGATACAGGTCAAGTTCGACTTTGGGGCTGGTGGGGTCAATGTCAAGGTCAGTATTACTAAAAATAGAAAAAGGGTTTCCAGATAATAACTCATGAAAAACTTCACAGATTAAATCCTTTTTTGGTACATATATGTAATATCAGAAGATACAGGTCGAGTTCGACTTTGGGGCCTGAGGGGTCAGTGTCAAGGTCACTGTAACTTAAAAAAGAAAAATTGTTTCTGGACTATAACTCATGAAATACTTCATAGATTTAATTATTTTTTGGGACACAGATGTAACATAACAAGATAAAGATTAGGTTTGACTTTGCGGACTGTGGGTTCAAGGTCAAGGTCACTGTTATTTAAACTTCAAAACTTCGTTTCCACTCAGTAACTATAGCTTGGAATGAGATTCTTAAATGAAATTTGGTGTATTGATGGTTTTTGTGAAGATGACTTTTGGGATTCAAGGCCTGTGGGGTCAAGGTCACTGTTACTAAAAATAGAAAATAAACTGTATGCTCAATAACTTTGGTTCAGAATGAGATATTGTGATGAAAATTGCTATATATGTGAGTCTGTGAAGACGAAACTTGGTATTGAAATTGGGCCTGATGGGGTCAAGGTCACTGTTACTAAAAATAGAAAAAATGGTTTCTGGATGATTTCTCATAAACAATGTTTGGCACACAGTTCTTAGATAAAAGTTAGATAAAGGCCACTGTAACTAACATATTTAAACCATTTCTGCTCAATAAATTTAGAAGAAATGAGATATTGTGATGAAACTTGCTGAATATGTGGCTACTGTGAAGACGACACTTTGGATTGAAAGTGGGGCACATTATGCCATTGATTCGAAGCATTCCCAGTTCAATTATCAAGCATACATGTGGGGGTATTTAATCACTTTCAGTGATAATTCTAGTTGTGTCTAAAAAGTGTTGTAAAATTGCTCTAATTATGCCCCAAGGGAACATTTCTCCTGCAATTCCCAGATACAACAGTAGTTAATCTTATCAAAGCACTGAAAGTGCTGGAAGCCGGCTGATCGTAAACATAATCAAAATAAAACAACCCCATGATGTGCAATGTAACAGGACTTCCAGTTTTATTCCAGCCATTGTAAATATATAATATCTGAACAGAATGAAGAAACTCCTATGGAAGACATATGTCATTTGCTTGCAAAAATGCACAAACCACTCATAATTAAACTGGTCAAAATATTTAACAAGATGGTCCATTGGACCCTATTCGCTCACCTGTCAACAACTGCTCAAGAGTCAGTGGATGCGAATGCAATTGCCATAATAGCTTTCTTTGGCTCTTTCAATGGCCATAACTCTGGAATCCCTTATGGAATCTAGCCGGTTCAAGAAAGGAACCAAGATCTTATAGTAACTCAATTATTGTACAAGTCTGATTAAATGCAAATCAAAAATGAAGCTGCTTTTGTGCAGACAGGGTCTAAATAGTTTATTTTGGCACTTAACTCCGGAACCCATAATGCAAGATTGCAATTTCAAGAAAGGAACTAAGATGTTATGGTAATGGAAGTGAATATCAGACCAAAATTAAGACCACTCGAGTGCAGACAAGCTTTTCTTATAACTTGACCAAGTGATCTAGTTTTCAAGATCACATGACCCAGTTGCGAAATTGACCTAGATATCATTGAGATAAACATTTTGACCAAGCTTGAAGAAGATCTGACCAAAATTAAGACCTCTCGACTGCAGACAAGGTTTTTCTATAATTTGACCTAGTGACCTAGTTTTCAAGGTCACATGACCCAGTTTTTAATCCGACCTAGATATCATTGAGATAAACATTCTGACCAAGTTTGAAGAAGATCTGATAAAAATTAAGCAGCTAGAGGACTGACAACAATTGTGAATGGACGCAGGACAAAAGGTGATTTCAAAAGTTCACCCTGTCACTATTTGACAGATGAGCTAAAAAGTAATTTTAGGAGAACTACTGAAATAAATGAAAAAAAGGAACATTAAAAGCAATCGAACTGGACAAATACAAAATATTACAGGTCATGTTTGATCAAGCAATATCAGAATCAAATGCATCACTGTCTAGAATGCCTAGCCATGGTTGTAATGCAACTCAATATTTACACAAGTACCAATTTTAGTTCATTCCAAACAGTGGACTGCATGTCAGGATGCTAAACAGTAGTTGAACTTGACGACGGTAATATAATTTTATATCCATTCTTTATAGCAATATATCACAACTTAGGGCAATGCCAATGCCTTATAATTTCATTTAGTAAATGAGAGAGGCACAACAAATGTTTTGTGTCAATTAAAGTATGAAAATTGTTGGGTTAGCAAAATTATATTTATTTCTTATATTATTATAACTTATTTCTTTTCTTTGTATTTCTCTTTATTATTTCCACTTTCAAAGTAATTACACAGGGAGTCAGGGACCCTGTGAAAGGCTATTTGATCTTGGTTTTATGTATAACAATGTGTCACAGGGAGTCAGCATTATGTTAATGTAATCATATTTAATGGTGTCCAACCTAATAAATTAGATAAAGGGGCTCTTTATATTCATTTCATTAGCACAGCCCTTAACAGACACTCTCCCCCCACTGTTAACTGTGAACTCTAGACTTTTTTAATGCATGTGAGGCATCCATCTTATCTGAATCCACACACTTTAATTCTTGATACAGTGATTTCAATTGATGCAGATTCTTGCATCTTAATGCAAACAAATTTGATATTTTTTCCACTTTTGACCCCACCTAATTTTGAGCTTGGGGTAATTTTGATGCACAAAAACTTTTAAAAAGTGATTTATTTTTGCAATAAGGAGGATAAGTATTAAGGAAATTGCATTTTTAATATGAAGTTAGCACTTAATTAAGTCTTGCAAATTAATTTTAAGTAATACATGTGTAAGTATCACTTAATACAAGATATAACTTGTGAAGATCTGGTTTTGACCCATTGAAAATCTCATCAGGGGTCAAATGACACCTGGTTTTCAAAAGCAACTGAAATCCCTGCTTGATCAGAAAGTACATGTATCTAAAAGATCTAAACATGAACAGACTTCACTGACCAGCCTCCACTGATATTCAAGTTGATATGGTCTAACCTTGTCAAACAAGGAATAAAAGCTGTATCCATGTAGGCCCTTTTATACTTAATATGCATAATAATTTATGTCTACTAACATGGAAAAATTAGACATAAAACATGGAATACTTGTGTTTTGCACAGAAAATTCATTTCTAACTTTAACCCTTAACTCCAATTAATATGAACCTTAAGTTTATGGCATGGGCAGTGTAGAATTAGATCACCCTGCATCTCTGTGCTGTTTGATCAGGATCTGCACTGTTCAAATTAAGATTCATAAGGTTATTTCTAAACAAGATGTGACCAGTGTAGGTCCTGATCAGATGACACAAATATTTAGTCTGATCTGGATCTACACTAGATGCACATGTGATAAAGGCATATACATTGTATATGGCAGAAAGGGGCTGTATATCAATCAGTATTTGTTATGCCCCTTAGAATGAACAATCTTTCTTAATGAATATTATCATCTTCAACTAAAATCTATTTCAGAAATTACTCTACTTCATAAAGCTATTTCAGTTACTAACTAAGTCAATGCGATAATATATTGCTAGTCAGAAATATTAACACTTTATATGCCATATTAATTTAACTAATTAAAAAATTTATAAGAAGATATAATTCTTGGACATTAGATGCAGATTCTTGCATTTTGATGCAAGCATTTTTTTTTCAAATTTAACACCCCCACCATTTTGAGTTTGGGGTCATTTTGATGTTGGAGAATTTAAATAAGTGGTCAATTTTTGCAATAATAGTGATTAATATTGTGCACATGTCTATTGCATTTAACCCTTTACTTTTGGCTGATTGTGAATCCACTAAAATGAGGTGAAAATGACTTTTCAGATTTAGCACATAGAGGAACCATGGATAAGAAATATATTTTATTTTAAATATGTTTTTTCCCAAGCTCAGAATATGGTGGGGTCAAATGTGGGAAAAAACTTATTTGCTTACGTCAAAATGCAAGAATCTGCATACAGATCTATTGATAATTGAAACCCCTGAGGTGGGAAATCAAGTCAGTGGTTAATTTGCAAGTTTATTCTACACTGATATAAATTTGTCTTAAAAAAGTGAGATTGTTTTTTTGGATACCTTGGGAACACTAGGTAATTTTAACATTAAAAATACTGGTTTCCCTAGGCTATGTGGTAGATAAATCAAATAAATTTCAACAATTTTGAGCAACAAAAGCTTTTCCAAGGACCAAAATAGAAGGTGCTGCATTATTTGAGTTCATATCTGGGACCTACTAAATATATCTGGGTGGTCTTAAAGCTTGGCCGTTTGTCTCTGACTGCAGGCCTTATTGTCTGCATGTCCCATCTGTTTAGTTCATTAATCTGGGCCAAATCACCCGGCCATATTGTCTGCATATCATTGAAGCTTAGGAAGCTAATTTCAGCTATTCTTACAAACAAATAAAACTATTTACCTTGTAAAGACCTGTAAATCTGGATGGTGTAATTGCCGGTGTGATACGGAACTTTGTTTTCCAAAGTGCTTGAACATGTTGAAGTGTCTATCTTTACATCCTCACCAGAAAATGTAAACAATATTCAGATGTGTGTTCATGCAGCTGGTTGATACAAATCATCAAATGCAAAATATGCCAAACTTTTAAGTAAAGTTGATTGCACATTTATGCATACAATGACTGCCCTCATGCAATTTTTGGAATACAGTTGAAACAGTTTCAAAACTCTTCCTGACCTTTCGGAAATTACACAGTGTCTGTAATAAATTTTTGTCGATGTTTGTGTTTAAATTTTGTAATCCTTCCAGGATTTCGCGGAGTCATGTTAATTCCACTTCCGAAAAAAACACATTTGGCATCATTTTCATGATTTTCGCAATTAAAATTCGCACAAAACATTAGCTAGACAGCCCATAGAGCGCTCTATTTGTTGAAACAAAATCTTCGAAAATGTTTAATGTTTTAGGTAAACACAATTGAGGGGAGATCACTGGAGGTGTGTGTAGTTTGGGCTAAACCCCATACGTGTTACGTAACAAAACGTAAAACTGTCGACACGTTATATATTTTGAATAAATCAAAAATACATCCCTCAAAATACTGAAACACTTCAACATTTTTGCAATGTGTCTGCGTTCAGAATATGCGTTCAGAATATTGCCATTTGACGGTGCATAGAATCACCGAAAACAACCAAATAACCGAATAAGACCGAAAAAGGGACCGAATATGATTAAAAATTGAATTTAAACATAAATGCTATTTATTTTAAAAGTGGGATCGGGTACAAAAATAATGTTTTAGGGTACACTTTTCTGTCTTTTTCGGTGTTTTCGGTTATGTTGGTCTTAGTCGGTGTTTTGGGGTAGTTTTCGGTAATTCTATTCACCCGCCATATTACGTCATTTTGATTGTATGACACATACGCAGTTTATTTGATTATATATATCGATATTATCAGTACGCCTTCGTTGCTTTCATTGAGTAAGAGTTTTACTGATAATTCTTTAAAAGCAATCAATTTAAATGATCGTTAACAACTGATTTTCTATGATTGCTTTTGGAACTCTTTTCTGACGTCTACCAGAAGCTGTACTTCGACTTTTTCATTTGAGCGCACCTGCTGAAAGGTCTGTGATTTCGAATTGCGGTTTCTTTAGCCTGCGGCTATATAGCCGCCGGCTAAAAACATCTCCAGTATTTGTCAAGGGATATAGCACACACTGCTGTATGAATATAGTACCCACTGCTTAAAGGGTATAGTACACACTGCTCAAGGAGTATAGTACATGCTGCTTCTAATGTCTTTATGGTGTTTATATGAATGAGTCTAAGAAATTTTAATAAAACTGGTGGGTAAAAATGATAAAATTTAATAATACATTTACATGCATTTTTGACAGTTCTTATTTCTAGAAAATAAAAGATTAAAAAAAAAAGTCATTAAAGATTGTAAGGATAATGTTGGCCCAAAAACAATGGGAAAAGAAACCTCACTAAAGGTCACAGTTTTGGGAAAATCCAGATCAGTTTCAAACAGGTCATTTCAATTCTAAAACTGGGTCATTAGGTCAAACAAAGGAAATTTAATACAAGTTAAACAAACAACATTTTTATCTGATTGTATCAAAAGTTTGTTGGATGTTTGTCTTCATATTTTCTAGATCAGATTTGAAACTGGTTCATCTGATATGAAAAACTAGGTCAATAAAGTTGTGTTATTACAATTCTTGTGATTTTCACGAAACTTGGTGGAAATGTTTGTATTAATATTTCTAATTGCTATTCAACAATATTGGTTGAATTTTCAGGTCAGCTAAGTTCTTGCTGTTGAACCCTTTACTCCATAATTTTGTGTTTTAAAGCATGAGCAACCAGTGTAGATCCAGATCTGCCAGAACAAGCATGCACCATTCACCTTTTGGTAAAAAAATAAACTAATAAATCAAAAAGTGAACAGTGCAGATCCTGATGAGGCAGCACAGAAGTGTTGTCTGATCTGGTTCTACACTCCTCACACATGCATTTAAATGCATATAAATGAGGTAAAGGGTTCAAAATGCGGTCAGTCAGTCATTCTTATGAAAAGTCAGCTTCCGTGAGTGAGTTCAAAGCACTTGAATCTGTTCCAAGTTCAAATCACTGTCCACAATACTGACTGTTTCAAGTCCAAAGCTCCTGTCAAATAATTTCCTTCTTCATTTCCTCTCTTATATAATCAAAACAGCTTTTATTTTCCCTGGCATTCATTTTCTGTCCGACTGGATTGATTCTACAATGAGTCCTATTTCAAACAGGCATTTGTTGAAATTTTCTTGGAGTAAATCTGTCAATGGAAAACACAGGGAAGCCAAAAATGGTAAGTGTGTTTAATCGACTGTCTGGGAGAACCTGTTATTCTGGGGTTCCTTTGTTGTTATATTGCTTTGATTGAACTGTCATCAATCCTTCCCTTTATATTTAATGGGTTTTATCATGTGTGCCAACGGTAGATCCAGATCAGCTTGCACATGCATTCCATCATATCTGGATCTACACTGTCACTTTGGTTAACCCATTCCTGTACAGACAGACCTTTATTGCTAGGGCGAACAATCAGCCGGCACATCCGTGCCGTCTGATCAGGATCTAAACTGTTCGCTTTTTGATTCATAAGGTTATTTCTGACCAAAATGCGACCAGTGCAGATCCTGATTAGACGGCACAGATGTGCCGGCTGATCTGGATCTACACTGGTCGCACACGCGTAAAAATGCGTATATATCTAGGAAAGGGTTAACAACAACCAAACGAATAAAATTGAACACTGTAGATCCTGATGGCACAGATGTGCCAAGTTATCTGAATCTACATTGTTCCATAAGCCATAAAATTGGAGCTGTGAAATGTGAATATATAACATATATGACAAACAGTGTAGATCCAGATCAGCCTGCACATTCATGCCATCTGATCAGGATCAACTCTGTTTGCTTTTAGATTCATTAAGTTATTTATAACTAAAATATGACCAGTGTAGATCCAGATCAGGCAGCAGGAATGTGCTATCTCATCGAGATTTATACAGTTTGCTCAAGCAATAAACATGTATGGATGGAGTAAAATGTTTTTAAATACATGTATGTAAGTTCATCTGGTTAAAAATTGGTTCCCGGTATTTGGAGGTTTAGTAAAAGTATTGTTTTGAAAAGGTGAGGCATTTCTCATGTATTTACCTATGGTCTGATCATACAAGTATGATAGATAACCTTACCAAAATCTTCAGGGCTAAAGATCACAAAACTAAGATTGGAGACCAGTCTTAAATCTCAAGCATCTGATTGGCTGAAATGGTGACCAGTCGCCATTTCAGCCAATCAGATGCTTGAGATTTCAGACTGGTCTCCAGATTAATTTTATGATCTTGGGCAGAAGAAATCCTATATACATTGTTTACATGTACAACTTGGCAATCCTACTCAAACCAACACTTTGGATGAAAAACAAAATGATCTTGCACATTTGACTTTAGGCAATGTCACACAATGTTTGTTTTTGGTAGATTTTAGTGATGAAAAGATGTTCATAAAGGTGGCAACCAGTCTTGAGTGTGGTTTGAATAAACTTGTTGTCAACAATTCTGATTATCTTTACTGATTATTGTCCAGCAAATTGTATAATTTTGACACTGGATCTTACCATCTTTCATCAAACAAATAGGATTGTCTATAAATTGTAAAATTGCTTTTAAATGCCCCCCTGGGGCATTACTTTATACTGAAATGGGGGTACTTATTGTTTATATTAATTATTTTTATATAAATATTAGATTTTGAAGGTTATTGGATAATAAAGATGGATTTTCTGATTTTCCCCCTAAAAATCACCTTGGGGCTTTTTATTAAGGGAGGGGCATTTTAAAGTATTTTTACGGTAATATGCTGATACAGATAAAACAAGTGTGAATAAATATATAGATGGCAGTGTGACAAGAAGTGGTGCATTTGGCAAGAAAGATAATATTCTGTGGTTTTGTTTGAAATTGGATTTTAATTGGGCAGTTAAAAGACTGAAATCTGAGGTGGATGTAACTAAAGGAACACTTGAATCAAAGATGTGATTGTGAAATTGTAGAAGGATAAAAAAGTTTAAATAATGCTTCTATTGTTAATCGTACTGAAAATAAAGCATATGATTATATTATTTTAAAGTGGAGTTCATGGGAATATTATAGAGATGGGATGTTTCTAAATCACTAATTCACTTTGGCAGTTAATGTAGAATGAAAGTGCTGTATATAATAGAACTGTATCATTGAAAGATAAACAAATCAATTTATAAATAGTTAAATAACTTTATTATAATGATATTTAAGTATCACTACAACCTTATCAATTTGTAGTTTGGAATATTGTTTTGCAATAAACTTTAAACTATTTAAAAATAGTTAAAAATTATGTGTTTATTTGTTTGGGAAGTATTTTATTGAATAAATGATATAACAACTGATAGTTTAAATGATATAACTGAAAGTTTTGCAATTGTGCTGTTTTGAAATAAATTTACTTCTGTTATTCAGTCTGCAAAGTACAATTAATTATTGACAATAGTTGGAAGAGCTGTGGCTCACATTTCATTAATGTCACTGAATGACGGAGTGAATGAAGTAAACGATCGGCTGTCAGAACGGATTAAGCTCAGTGTGACAGAGTTAGGGACACGGAAACATCGGATTACGCTGGAGTGGACAATATTAAGAGAACCTAACAATCTCATTAATGGATTAGCTCGGCGTATTTTTCTGACCACCAGGGGGAGTGTGACTTCCAGAGGCGATGGTTTTTGTCAGGATGACATTTTTTGTCTGCAAGGAAAAAGAACGCTTTCTCTTGTGTTAGAAGCATAAATTGAAACTGCACAATAGAATAGTGATTTTTTTTTTCGAATTTCATTATGGTTTTTTCCATTGTGACATTTTTTGAATGCAAGGAAATAGACCCTAGTCTCTTGTGTTAGAAGTAATTAAATTGAAACTGCACTATAGATTAGTGAATGAAGTTTTTAAAATTTTGTTTCTTACTTCACTTTAGACATTTTCTGTTGGCTTCCACTAAAGATTGTTATCCTAGATAATTACCAGGAAATATTACAAATTTTCATTCACTATGATTAAAATTTATAGTATGTTTATATTAATATGGGAATGACTTAAGCATGAATGAAACAAAGTGATTGACATTTTAATTACCAATAATAGAGTAATCAATTTTTGGACATTGATCAAAGATATGTTAATGAACCCTATAGTTTAGGATGGTTTCAAAATTAAAAACAATTTGAAAAAACTAGTTAAAGGGATTCTCTGGAAGTGTTTAGGAAAATGTTAATTGTATAAAATATGTTTAAAGAAGAACTAGAAGCTAGAAAATGTGTGAGCAGCATGGACAATTTTAAAATTGATCGAAATAACTTGAATGCATGCCACAAGAAAACGTTGAAGCCAAAGATGGGAAAATTGATGAAAAGGATAAAATGTCTGAAGGAGATCAAGGGTCTTTTAAGTAAGTTGGATATTTATGTTTTATTTATCCTTTTGCTCCATGTTATATACAACTTATCACATGAGTGACCTACTTAGATCCAGATCAGCCTTAAAGTTTACAGTAGAAAAAGTTACAAGTATAACAATATATTGTTTAACCCTTTCCTGTATAGATACGCATTTTTACGCGTGTGCGACCAGTGTAGATCCATATCAGCCGGCACATCCGTGCCGTCTGATCAGGATCTGCACTGGTTGCATTTTGGTCGGGAATAACCTAAAGAATCAAAAAGCGAACAGTTTAGATCCAGATCAGACGGCACAGATGTGCCACCTGATCTGGATCTAAACTGTTCGCCATTGCAATTAAGGTGAGTCTGTACAGGAAAGGGTTAATAATTATGTCATACTTCATTAATAAGGCTTTTATAGTGTGGGCAAACAGTTTAGATACAGATCAGCCAACACATCTGTGCCATCTGATCAGGATCATTTGATCTGGATCTACAATTTTTGCCTCCTTAACAAAAATAACCTAATGAATCTAAAAGCAACCAGTTTAGATCCTGATCAGATGGCATTTGTGTGCCAGCTGATCTGGATCTTAACCAGGGCACTAGACAACTTTCGGGGACAGGTACCCATACCCACAGGAAAGGGAATTTTGCGTCATTTTAAAACAAAAAGGGGAATTTTAAGTCATAACTCGTATACACATGTTTTGACTTTCAAGGGTTACACGCACTTGTAACACTGTTTTCTACCTCTTATTGTAATAGCAAGCATATTTTGTGACTGTAGACTTACAAATAAAACACTTTAATAGTTACTTTTTATTATTTTTTTCAATTTTATTTTTTTTTTAGATTCTAAGGGGATTTTTTTTTCTGAAATAGGGGATAAAAACATACTATTTTGACAGGGGAATGGGGCACATATTGGGCCCTAAAAACAGCCAAACGAGTGCCCTGCTAAACTATTCGCCCACTCTATAAAAGCCGTATCTATGGAGTAAAGGGTTATTTTTACAGAAAGTAAGTTGGATATTTATGTTAACGGTATTAATTTTTACATAAACTAATTTGGATATTTATGTTTACCTCAGTTGCTATTTATAACCACTTTATGTATTAGTCAGATGCATTGATTTGTATTGTAAGCTACTGTAATTAACTTCAAGGTGTGCCGATGAAATCAGCTGATTTAGCAAGATCTTTCAACTATTGAACCTGCCTAAAACTATGTTGCAGGGGTTGGGGCTTTTAAATGTTTTAAGCTGAATTTTAAGAAATATTTGCTTGCACCCCAGATTGTAAACTGTAACTCAAATTTGCTTCTAAATATGGGTAGAATGTAAAATTGGCAACCAGCAGTCTGAACTGAGTTTAATTTTCAGTCAGTACATGCCTTCGTATGGTCTGGAGTATGGGTAGTCAGCAAACAGTGTAGGTCGTGATCAGATAGCATGGATGTGCCAGCTGATCTAGATCTACACTCTTAGCCTTCCAGGGTTGAAGGTTATAAAGCTGAGTTTGGAAACCAGTCTCAAATCTCAAGCATCTGATTGGCTGAAATGGCGACCAGTCGCCATTTCAGCCAATCAGATGCTTGAGATTTGAGACTGGTTTCCATGCTCAGTTTTATAACCTTGGGCACTGATATGTACAAGAGATTCATCTGTCTTGAACTAGGGTATTGTGACTTGTGACGGGAAGGGGGGGGGGGGGGTGGGGGGTGTGGAGAGGCTGTTCATAAATCATAAGAATTTTTGGAGAGTTTTTTATTACAAATAAGTGATAGTAGACATTGAATGTGCAGACTCCTTCTTACTTCAGTTATACTTTTACTGTTTTTGCTCGATGACGACTCCATCAAATTCAAGTAAATACATGTACTGTACGATCTTATTCACTTGGGCATTCGATG
>JAZAYU010001289.1:0-62761 GCA_038501625.1 Corbicula japonica | reverse complement strand
CTGCCCTAATGCAAGAATTTGCGAAAATGTTATGCTTTTTTAAGATCCGCAAATTTTACAGGGCGGTACTTGCGACAACAAAGTGAAATATGCCTATCAGCAATTGCCACATCCAGAAAACATAGCCTCTCACACAGCCAACAAGTGGAGAGGAAAAAAACATGTGTAATAAAATGATCAATTTCAAAATAGACACCACAAACAATTGACGAGAACCCGAGAACGAGAGAACCCGAGAACGAGAGAACCCGAGAGTTACCGCCTTAGAACGGTCAGTGGCAAAACAATTTGCCAGTGGGAAGTCAAACGAAGTTCTTTAATGCACCAACCTCGTACTTGCCTTAACACATTTTTAAATTAACGAACACGCACAAGATGCACCCTAGAACCTGGTTTAACCCTCTTACGCCGGAGTCATTATTTTAGGATGTTGTTGACGTCGCGTCGGAAATGACGTTACGGAGCGCCAAAGTTAACGTCGCTATTAATTTTGATGCGGTTTGAGACTCATATGTATTTTGTCCAAGCGTCATAAGTGTATCTTCATTTACTTTTTGTTAAAATTAATAATTATTATATTAGTACATGTACATTGCATATATTTATATTTTATATTTACAACTTTCTCCGAGATATGTGTTTGAAGAATCTAATGCTATGGAGCATATACATGTAGCCTACGTACTCTGAAACATCATGCGTATAGTATATTTGTGATCGGACACACAAACCGACAACTGGTCTTAAAGAAAGTACCGGCGGAGACTGATTTACCAGTTAGAGCACCCGTGTACCGATGTACACAATTTCACTATCCCAATACATCATCTTCCGATTTTTTGTTGAAAGTAAGACAGTGCCGGTAAATAATACCGGTAAATGATTTTTCAGATTTAGATTTTGATGCACATGAATGGTTGCACGGCAATCCATCTGGTGTGAGTTTAATATAACTCATAATTTACTTTAATAGCATTCGCATGACTCGTGGATAGTTTATGCGCAAACAATATCTTTGAAAAAAAAAGAGATCGGGAACCAGACTACTAAACGGAATATTTGTTTCTATCAAGCAGTAAAAACGGTTTGCTGAATTGGTGGTCCATCCGTCCCATTCGGGTTGAAGTTCCATATTTCCCGGTATTAAAAACTGGGGTATAATACGAGTTAAGCGTTGGTTGTGCAGCTGCCTTCGAAGAGAAGTGGGAGAAGTGAATTTAATAGCCGTTGTTGAATATACCGGGTATTTTTTCTGCTTTTCAAAAAGGATTAACATGATTTGTATCGATTGCAAATTTTAAAAATTGCATCAGATATCGATAGGAAAGTTCACAGGTCTTTTTTACATTTTTCTGCTCTGTGTGTTAATCAAAATAAATGGGGAAAAGAGACAACCACTGAATTGAACCAATTTTAGTGCCATATATTTTCGTCTTTCAGATTTCTGATTTATTGAAAATCTACGCATTGTCTGGATTTAGTTATGTTCGCCTAGAAAAAATATAGTCGTTTAATTGAAACACCAATATACTTGTTTTTTATGGCAGGATGGTTTATAGTCTTTTGGTATTCGTTTACTAACAAAAGTACTTCCGGGCAAAATCAAATTTATACCGAAATGCAACTTTTTACATAAATGTAGGGGTAATTTATGCCAGCCATTATGTTCTACTCAAAACACCATTAGACATTAAACTAATGTCTCTGTAAAATTTATGAGCAGATTTTCCACCATGCTTAAGTAAGGAAAAAGTATTTATAAAAACAAAAAATGTCTTTTAATCCGGAGAAATATTCTTTTATCATCATCAAAAAAATTGTGCGCAATACAAATAAATGAGTGATTTCTGATAGATCGATTATTTGGTTGATCGATAAATTGTTTGATTGATTGATAAATCGATTTATCAAATGATTGACTGATCGATCTATCGACTAATCAATAAATTAACATCCAAACCCTTGATACATTAATCAGTCACCTTTAAAATTTATTTTTCCACAATCCGCATCCCGCCACCCGATTGATAAACTAGCCACCCGCGTGACCCGGTACTTTTTCCTTTTTGTCATATGGACTACATTTAAATCGCTCGCTAAAATAAAAATGCTGAAAATAACTTACAAGATTAAATAAGTCATGGAAATGTTTCGTCCGAAAAAAGTTACTATTTCCTCAAAGCATATGTATTGTATACATACATTTATAACTAAAAAAAGGTTTGAAATATTCCCGTGAAATTAAAGCATGCTTTTTCTAATTTGAAACAACTCGTTTTTTATAAGATTTATTCATAAATATTTTTTTTAGATTCATTAAAGTAATTTGCATACACCTGACATATATTTATCCATGTGCAACATTAGATGAACAACCCCAATAATGACTCTGTTGTGTATACGCGCATGTATGAAATGATATGTATCCTATCCGTGGGCTTGTTTATCCAGGACTAAATAATGTTCTTTGTATGAAATCATAAAATGCATCAAAGTTGGTGAGTTTTAATTTAATCGAATTATAAGTAATTCGCATTCCCAACTTAGGCCTATTATAGTTCGTAAAATATATAAGGTACATGTAACATTTCTTGAAAATGCTTAAATTGGAACTCTTTGTCTAGGCCGATTGTTCTTGCTTTCGCGGAAATTTCAACTTCGGCTATAAACCTTTTACAACATTTAGCTATAACATTTCCTAAGTATTAGACAATGATATATAAGATCTGGGTAAAAAAAACTCGCAAACCCGGATGGTAAAATTTTTACCGTGCAATCGATGTCTTGACGCGACTGCCGTAACGACATCGAGCATTTGACGCCAAAAGTGACCACGATAATGACGTCGTTTTTTTTTGTTTAATGACGTCATTTTTAGGAAAATGTGTTTACATGCAATCATGGCGCGCCATTTGTTAATAAAATCTAACAACTATCCAAAAATATGACGATGAATATACATTGTTTGTATTTCAATATCATTGTATTTTAAATGCGACAAATATGTCGCTCTCGGTTTCTCCCGATCAGCGACTTTAATGTCGCTCTCGGCGTTATACGGGAGCGACATAAATGTCGCTCTCGGCGTAAGAGGGTTAAACCCGCAGTGGCAATTTGTTTTGCCACTGACCGTTCCAAGGCAGTGTCCCCAAAGGTTCTCTTCTTCGTTAATTGTTTGTGGCGTCCTATTTGAATTGACATACTTATATAAAACATGCTCTCTCTCTTCCTCTCTTGTTTTTCGCTGCGTGGGGAGGCTGTGTTGTTTTTAGTGTGGCGATTCCTGATACGCATATATTACTTTTTTGATGAAATAATTCCCACGAACTCGACAATTTTTCATGCAAAAGCACAAAACAATATAAAACACTGAAATAAAAATTGCCCTTCTCCTAGATTTAAATTAGCAAGAACACGATGAGAGATAAAATAAACATATCGGGCTTTAAGGTTCTTTAACAAGACTTCCCCGAAACCTTAACCTTTAGACTGCCAGCGGGCTACTTTTTTGGCCAAAGAAGGTTCCTCAAATTTGAAAGACATCCACTTTTGTGGCCTGAATAGATACATATTTCTGATTGATTTAGCACAGTTAAATGTTAGTTTAGGTCATAGGTATTGTTTTATAACAAATAATAATAGTTGTTTTTTTTTCAACATAATTATGCCGTCATTAACGTTGGCGTTATATTTTCGCGCCTTTTAACGTCAACTTTACTTTGATAAGCCGCACAAGTTTCAATTCAAATCGGACTAAATTGAAGATTTGTATAACATATCTGGGGAAATTTTTGCAATCAGCATATATGTTTTGCTAATATTTTGAATCTAATATACATGTAACAGAGAAATATGCATTTCTCTCCTTCGTAAATTAACAAAATTCCAGTTAAGCGGTACGTAATTATGCAACGCTGGCTAGTTTCAAATTTTAATAAAATATTGCTTCCTTAAAATAAATCGCAACTACAGTGCATGCGATGGAATAAAGATATGTGAATTTAAAACGTTGCACGACTATTCCGAGTAAATGCAATTTCGTGACTTCATAAAAAAGGTCAGTGTGCAGTTTGATCCGAGGTCAGCATCCGTGACACTTGTTTTTTTTGTTAGAATAGTGATCGACGTTTCTTTGATTAAATGCCAATTTCCTGCAACATTCATCAGGTAGTCCCGTCTGTTTTGTACCGGGCTGAAAAAAATGGAGGTCTAACCTACAGCGCTATTTAATTTAGCTATATATATGTCCCGTGAAAAATACCGTGAAGATGTTTTTTTTCATTGTTATATTTGTTATGCAAAAGGAACGTATATATAGGATAAGTAAGAACTTAAATTCGGAAGCGGATAAGTCTTAAAGTGTTTAAAACATTTGACATAAGAGAAAACAACTTAAAGAAATAATTAAAAAACTAATCACTAACAATGTAAAACATACTGATACAATATGTTTACCATACTGATGCATTATGTTTAACATACTGATTATATATTATATTCTATACATATGTACACTTATTTTTCAGTCTGTAGTCTTCCATTACATTCAACCGTTTCTGTTTTCCGTAGCTCGGCTAAAAAGTTAGTAACACAATAATAAATTTTCTTTATAACCATAACTAATAAATAATATACGCTAGATTCTAATAAAAATTATAATCTGTAACATAAGGTTCCCGAACCAAACTAGTTCTGTATTTATTCCAATTACGTGCAGCATTTTTATTCAATTTAACGAAATGATTTGTTTTCACGTAGACTCCAAGTATTGAGAATAATGGAAATAATAATATAACTTCTAAAACTCACACCAGAAGGATTGTCAAATCTTCATTAAAAACGTTTCCTATTTTTTATAATGTTATGTTCCTTTCAACATAAAACCCCGGGAAATGAAGCATTGTGCAAGTGGCGCCAATCATGAACGTCCAAGAACACAGTGGCAGTATTTTCGCCGGGGAGGAGTTGTGCATGCGCTTGCAGATGAAACGGGGCCTAAAAACATGCCCGACGGAGACTCTGAACCATTTGTCTATTTTTTGTTACGGTTTTGTTAAGGTTTAACACTAGAATCCAATGTTAGGGGGCGGCAGGATGATCCCGTTGAACCCTATCACTTACAGGGTAGTGATGTTGTTTTCCGGCTTTTGTCGGAATCAAATCTACTAAACACATTTTATCATGTATATTGAGATAGTTGTTTGCATCATTGCGGCTTGCCTCTGAACTCTTTCCAACTCAAACTTAACTCATTGGCACTCTAAGACAAAACCGACCAATGCTTAATGCAAAAAACAGCTAACCTTCAAAACAACGGCTCAAAATTCATGAAATAAGGTAAAGCACCATGTATTGCATATAAAGATCACGATAAGAAGTCTGTAAAAATGATTTCTAATGACACGCATATTACAAGACAAAGATTCTCGGAAATGTATACTGTACAAACAATGAACGAAACCGACTGCAGCGACGGAAGCCTCGCGACTGCTCTGTTTGCTCTAGGCGGGCTGCCGGTGACCGGAGGCGCACGTCATTTAAGTGCACCGCATGCAGGAAGGCGGTTCATTCCATGTGCATGTATCAGCACAGATGTGTAGAAATGTAACATGTTCGCGTTCATACTAAGGTATTCGCTAATCCGCAATATCATTCTGTATTAAATCTGTTTCTGTCTGGAGATTCTGGGTGTCAGTCGCTGACCGGACGTAAAATACCCAAATTCTCGCTTTTCTTCCACAGACTGTCGGGGATATTCCTGTTCGGGAAAGTTGGGGATTCCCCTTTTCACTTTCCCGATTAGGAAATATGCAAATAAGAAATCGCACATGGTTTATATACCATGGAGTATGACCTTCGGGCATCACAGAATACGTTGGAGCTACATGTCAATTGCTTGTATCAAGATCAGTCAGAACATGCCCTCTGAGCTGGATCTAAACTGTATGGTTTTGATTCGTTAACGTATTTATGACCAAGAAGTGACACATGTAAGATCTAGATCAGATGGCATGGATGTGCTAGCTGATCTGGATCTACACTGGTTGCGCATGTGGTAAAATGTGTATATAGGTTTTAGATTTGTTGACATTGTGCTTAATGAATGTTCCCTTATTGACATATGATAATCTGTTAACATTAATTTGTCACATGAAATTGCTCCAAACCATGCATGAAGATTTTTATTTTTTGATTGCAGAGTGCGAGGAAAATGACCATATAGAATTGTTACTGTCCAGTGGAAAAACTGTAAAGTTACCTTTGGTGGATGGGAAACAAACTAATGTTACTGTTCGTCGTAGCAACAGCAGACAAGAAGAAAGATTATGCCCATTTTGTCTTAGAAGTTGGGTTAACTTTCAGATATTTTTTAAAACTTATCAAATCTGCAGACAGAGAAACAATGTTGCCTCTCCTAATAAATGATGATGTGTCAGTTAAAGAGTCACAGTTCTAAGGCCTAGTATCCTAGGGAAATTTTACGCATGTTAGTTCAGCAATACTCTGTAACGGGATACAGGGAAGCATGTCAGGTATTTCATTCGTGTTTTGTAAATCTTCATCTGACAGTAATGTACTTGCAGATTTAATTCAAGAATGGAATGACAAGAGTGTAAATCTCACATAAAGCGCATGTTTTCAACAAGTCTGAAGCAAACATCAACAATCGTACTCCAGCTATTGCAGGAATAAAGGCAATTTCAAGCAATTTTGATAAAGAAATTGGAACAATTATTAGAGCAAAAAACTCAAGTCTAAAGTTGGTAATGAGGATATTTGTAAGATGATGAATGATCTCGGAGCAATTCCACCCTTCAAGCACATTGAGGGCAGACAGTATCATTCATTTAAGAATATACCAGTCATTATTATACAAACAAGTAGATGGATTTTAGTTACACGTATGGATTGATAGGAACAAATGGTCATTTCAATATTGAGTTACACAAATGGTTGTGACTGAAAAACCTGTAATTCTGTATAATGGGAGGAGTGTACCTGGCACTGCGCCCGTAGATAATTAAGAAAGGACAATTTGGATAAAATGTGGGTTTAGGCAGAAAGTTTACTAACAATTGAAAAGTTTTTGCAATTTTAGTGCTTTCATACCCGATAAGATGAAAAGAAGCCTACTGCCACCTTGTCACTGTTTCATTAAGTTAAGTTATTGAAGGTTATATATAGTTAAGGCAATGTACACACACACAAAAATTATGATCTTAAGGCAACTCGCCACTACCATAAAGAATTGAAATAAAGCCTCTCCACACAGCCAAACAGTAGAGAGGAAAAGAGAGCATGGTATTATAAGAATCAATTTCAATATGGACGCAACAAACAATTAATGAAAGTGAGAACCCGAGAGGTTACCGCCCTGGAACGGTCAGTGGCAAAACAATATGCCACTGGGGGTTTAAACCAGGTTCTAGGGTGCACCAACCTCACACTTGCCCCAACAGGTTCTCGTATCGCAAAACAAGTACAAGTTGTCTTGGTGAAAAAACTCCAAACCACCTATCGGCTGAACAATGTTGCATGCAAAAGCACACAAACATATAAAACATAAGAAGCTAATAGCATTGCAAAGCAATGCCGCGGGTACTCAATGATCTTACCGAGACCAGAGCTCCTAAGGTAAAATCAGCAAGAACACGATGACAGGGATAAAAGAAACAAATCGAGCTTCTAGGTTCTTTTAAGAAAAGATTTCCCCCAAAACCTTCATAAACTTAAACCCCTGCCACCGTCGTGCAAATAAAGACGTAAGCATAATGATCAACTGTAGATGGGTTAATCACCAGGCCTGCAGAGCGCTGTAGAATATCATGTTGGTAACCTTTCTTTTTAAAATTACAGATGGTTTTTACGAATAACCGGGAGAAATTAAAATTGTTCTTTATAAATTAATTCTCCGTTAAACTGGCTGTGAAATACCCAGTTATATTAAATGGATTAATCATCTTTTCTTTATCATCTTAAGTCTAAATAAAATGTTTTTGGTGTAGTTGGCTTTTCCCGAATAATGAATTCTCTTCAAATGCAGTGAATAATCAATTATCTTCAAATGCAGTGCCACGTCCAACTTTTTGGATCAGGATTCAAAGACTTTTGATGAGATAAGAGCAAAAATCCCATTATAAGTGATCACCCTTTCTTCCATATATATGCCTTTATGGCATAGGCAAAACAATGTAGATCCAGATCAGCTTGCACATCTGTGCTATCTGATAAGTATCTATGAACAATGTTGGAATTTTGATATAATAGGTCATTTCTGACTAAAAGGTGAACAGTGCAGATCCTAAATAGAGGGCAACGATGTGCGGGCACATCTGAATCTACACTGTTTGCTCTTGCGATAAAAGGCTTATTAATGGAGGAAAGGGAAATAACTTTCTGTGTAATACCCTCATTAACAATAAGTTACTGCATATTAACAATTAACCATTACCCTGGTACATTGATTTTGGGGGTAAATGATAAAGGAAATCATTTTTGTTCACATGAATTTATTGACATTAGACAAGAATTCTTTGGCACAGACATTGTGCTGAAGATCTTGTAATAAACTGATTCTTTTAATAACTGCCAATATTTTTGAGGGAGTTAATCACCACATCAAATGTTTTTTAGCCCTTCGCCATGTTACATGCTGCTATCCGAAGGACAACCATTGTAGATCCATATCAGCAAGCAAAGCTTTTTGATGACATATATCTGGGTATGTGAAGCACATGGGCACAGTTTCCTTCATGCTGTGGAGATCCCGCTTGTATCTGTTTCATTATTAACTAAAAGATATTTTATTATGTGAGCCTTCACCAACAGAATTTATCAAAAGTGGTAACAGAGATATTAACCTCGAGGATAACCTCTGCATTACTTCAGTATTTCATTTGGTCAGTTCTTCAATACAATTTTTTCACAGAAAATGTGACATTAAACAAGTGTTGGGTATGCAAACCTGTTCTCTGTCAGAAGACTGTACACATTTATCGGATATTGAACTCCTGTTGGCCCAAAATGCACGTCAGCGGATTACCCACAATTGCAATTTTATTACACATTTGCGGAAGACTTTCGATAATAACAGTTTTACCATAGCCTGTCGGTAAAACGCCCAATAAATTCCCTTTCAGTGCCGCATCAAGAGCGTCCTTCTGTAGAGGTTTAAATGCCACCGCCATCTTTGTTGAAATTGACAACGAGTAGAATGTCAAGGTTAAATTAAGCTCATACCGGTCGTCTATTTTTAAATAGTCGAACGCGGTACCAGTCTATTAGAAAACGTGCACCAATTTTGGTATATGACGTCATGACGTAACATCATAAACGTTTTGGTGCCATTTCATGCAATTTTTCTGTCAAATTTACGTAAGTTGTGCTCTAAAGCATAAAATAAAAAGGATTTTTGTTTTTTTCCAGTGAAAGATAGAAATATATTTCACTCGTGAACTCCGGAATTTTGTATTTTCACCCGTGGCTTCGCCAACCGTGAAAATACGAAATTAAAATTATTTAGTAATCAGTAGATATTTAAATTTTTATGGTATGTGACAATCCCAAATACAATTTCATGTTTACCTTGGTCCTTCTTTCTATTTGAAGGGATTTTCAGTGTGTAAAATGGATCATCAACAGTTTGATCAATGGTCTAAAATACCGGTGATGGAGGTGAATGTACGGTTAGAGGTGAGAATCTGTCTGTAATTGCTATTCAAGTTAGAAGTGTTGAGCAAACTTATAAAATAATGAAACAGGAGGGAGAAAATGTTTAGGCCTTGTTCATAATTCGAACATTGGAACCCCGGCCTACCGTGCCGTCGCTCTACCAATGGAGCTTCTGAGGCTTCCTGTTAAGGACACTACTACATTCCTCCCTTCTAATTGAGACTAGACACTAATTCGGCAAATGTCTACATGGATCGACTACCCCAGCCAATGCTTCGCCCAGTTGAGCTCCAAGGGTAAATCTATTTGTAAATAAACACTAGCCACCAATTGAAACAGGCCTTGACCAGGATTCGAACCTCGGATTTCTGGCTTACAGTGCTGTGGCTTTACCAATTGATCTACCGAGGCTACCTGTTAAGAACGCTACTACAATACTCAAGGGGTTTGTTTTAGTGTCAGGCTTTATGTTTAAGGTTAGGCAAGGGTTAATAAATGGTAAATGTTAGCAAATAATTCCAGACTATCGTAGTCGATAATTCATAATTGGTTTGTTTTCTTGTGCTAAAAAAACAAACATTTTAAACATGTTCTTTTCTTTTTTTTAATGTGTATACATTGTGGTAAATCAGGAATACTGAAGTTGTATTTTGGTCTATAAAGAGTTTCATAGGTGGGCCATCCATTAGAGGGATGTGTTGGTGCTCACAGGTGTTGAAGGTGCTGAATTTATAATAATCAAGGATGTACTGCCTTTCCCTGTTGAAGTCTGTTGCGGGATATGGTAGATGTTGTGGTGATGATGGTGGGAATTGCACTTGGGACATCCATATCGCGCGATTAATTGATTACAGATTGCTGTTGTTGATGGACTTAGGAAACCTTCCTCCACCTCCAGTATGCCACTTGAAACCCTCTTAAATGCCAGGGTAAATCAGTACTTTAAGTTCTGTATTCATATTTTTGATTAATGTTAAAATCTATGCATTATATCAATTCATTAAGATAAAACATTTCATTTCATTATATATATATATATATATATATATATATATATTATCTTGATATCATAATTATAGATTATCATAAGTTCCTAGTACTGGCATCGAATATTTGGTAAAACCATTGGTAATATACAGCTTTATATCAACTGACATATTTCAAAGTACATGTATATATGTATCATGATTAAGAGAATGACAGACAGCCAGACAGATGCAGGTGCCATTAGGCTTGATAGGAAAAGACGTAGTGGAGGTAATTTGAATTGATAATGAAACAATTTCGTTATATCACATTTTATAGAACATCTGATCACTTTAAGCCTGACTATTCAAATACTGTATAATTATTTAGGTCATTAGTACCTATTCCAATTTCGCCACAACGATTTTCGCTTTTTCTTTAGTCTTAATATATATTATATTGTTATAAATGAAGTTTAGTTACTTTCGTTTATTGAAACCTGATGCTTATTAATAACTAGGTATACATATCGTTGATAACCTAATTTTTTTTCAAGGTTATATATTACTCAGTATCCTCTCATTTAATTCGAATTTACATTTAATCAAATCATAATTGTTCACCGAGTACTCACCCCTTTGGTTTTGCAATGCTATTGGATTTTTATGGTTTATATGTTTGTGTGCTTTTGCATGCAACATTGTTACGCTGATGTGCGAGTTATTTCGCCAAGTCAACATGTACTTATTTGTTGATATGAGAACAAATGTGAGGTTGGTGCACCCTAGAACCTGGTTTAAAACCCCAGTGGCAATTTGATTTGCCACTGACCATTCCAAAGGGGGTAACCTCTCGGGTTCTCATTTTTGTTAAGTGTTTGTGGGTCTTTTTGAAACTGATCATTTTATTTACATGTACCACGCTCTCTCTTCTTTTTCGCTGTATGGGGAGGCTGTTTCTTCTGAATGTGGCAATTCCTGATATGCATATTTCAGTCTACTTGAAAAAGAAGATTCACTCCAGCTAGCTCACCAGTTATTAAGAAAATTGTAAGTAAATCAAAAATTTAAAGAGGTAGAAATTATAACGTAATTTAAAAAAAATAATATAAATTTTATTTGGTATTGTTTTATATGTTTAATGCGTTTCAATCGGTGTCATTCAAATTGGTGCGATGTATGTTTTCTATTTTTCACTAATTGTAATTTATAAATTAAATTGATGTGGGATATGTCTTTCTATTTTGTTCTTAGACTAGTATTATTGAAGTATTCAAATACAGCATTTTTATTAGATGATAGATAACAGACATGAATGAATACAAAATATATGATTTAAAATGGAAAATAATATGGTGATCTCTTAATGGTTTTGTAATGACTGAAGCTCAGAAATAATGTTGATGCAAGTATTATTTAAGCCTAGATCTTTGGATGTGAAGATTTTTTACACAAGCTAAAGGAATATCGGTTAACTTTCAACTGTTTGTTAATAAGAAATGATCAGAACATAAATGAAGCTATTATTAAAGAATGCAAAGCTTGAAAGTCTTCTTAGGTTTTACATATGTAAAAAATGTGGAAAAATAATTATCAATTTACCCCATTTTTGAAAATTTTAGAGTTGCATTACCCTTAAATTTGAAAAAATCAACTGGTATTTGACAAAATCAAAGGTGTTTAAGCAAATACACCTCTTATCTGGAATTCTGTATAATTAAGTCAATCCTATAGTGTGGACATCTGTCTATGCAGTTTGGTAAGTTGTTGCATAGGCTACCACCTGATGAGACTAAATGAGGAGTCGAAATAGAATATTTCTTCTTATTTTTTTATCAGCATACTAAATGGATGGACGAAGAGAAAGAGTTCCTTAGGGATTTGGTTAAAAACGTTGGACAAGAGAATGCAAAATGGGAACATATTGGTCAGACTCTTAACAAATCAGGTTTGTGTTTTGCCTGCCAGCCTATGTTGTTTTTTTTTAATTTCATTTAAAACAATAGTGATATTATCCGAATATATACATAAGTAATCGTATGCTGGGAAATGATTTCCCAAAACATTTAAAAAAAGCTGTTCATACATCTTAATTAGGTATGAGTTGCCTGCTGTTTTTGGTATTTGTAACAAGCACATACATGTTACAAAATTTTGATACCTTATTTATGTGTGATCATTGCATTTTACGATTATTAAAGATTAATTCTGATTAATTGACAAATTTGATAGCTCTTTAATACCTGATTTCAAATTGATCAATGTTTTAGTAAAATATAGATTTCTCAACCAAAGTGTGGTAAATCTATTTTTTGGACTAATTCTTCCACCTTGACTATTGTATTTTAAAGTGATTGCTATTTTCAATGACATGTTTACATTTTCAAAATTTAAGTTATTTATCCTTTGCTTGATAGGAAAAAGCTGCCATTCGGCATATAGAAGACTTGCCAAAATAAATGAAGAAGTGTACATACATCAAGAAACACAGACTGACTCTGTCGCCTTACTTAACCAGGGATGCCAGACAAACTTAACAATACATGAGCAGTCATTAACTGCTTCTTTAGATGAATTTACATATTATTACCTGGTTCATATAATCAACTGTTGCAGTTTTGGTTACACTCTTTATAGAACAGAAACAATCAATTTAATTAATTTAAATTATTTTCAGATAAATTTTGACTTGGCGTTTTTTTAAGCTGATAAAGCAGTTATGGTAGAGTATTTGTTTTCAGAAATTGATCAAATCATTAGCAACTGATTGGTTATCAATCATGCTGATTTGGTTGATAAATGCTGTAGATGTATAATTAAAAATTTAACCTTTTTGTATTAGTGTTTGAAGTTTGATAATAGAATTTTTTAATACTGTCAATGTAATTACATGCAATTATTTTTCAGCGGTCATGTTTCTAATGTAAATGAGCCTAGGAACAGTTTAAGGCATCTCTTGGTAAAGTTTCCCATTGTTGTGTTGTTGTTTTTTAATTTTGATTTTATATACTGGTTAATCACATTAAATATTATCAGGAAATAGTAATTTTATAGCATATCATTTTAAGCATTGACTTTCAATGTTATCCTCAGCACTGACTGAAAGTCATAACTAGTTAAAAAGATATGTAACAACAATGTACATACTTAGGAAAAATATGTTACACACATACCTACATTTCATTCTGAACATAACTGCAAAGTTTCAAGTCAATATCTTCAAAACTTTAGAAGAAGTTCATGCCACAAGATCTTTTGAAATCCTGCTCTCTTTAAAAATTAATGGACTGATCAACCTATAAAAATATCTCACACACATCTAAGACTTCATGCTGAGCTGAAGTGTAAAGTCGCATGTCATCTTTAAAACTGAAGTAAGTTTTTGTTAAATCCTTCTACCTTACAAATACTAAGGTCTTTTTCACACGATAAATTTTTCAAGCACAACTACATGCCAAGTATAAGAGCAAATTTTTTAAGTTAGTATCTTCTAAACTAGACGTTACTGCAAGAGACCAAAAACCAACTAACCAGATGATGACACATACCTTGTTTGCTGTGGGTTATTATAGCATTTCATATTTTCACACATGTGTCAAAAATCCCCAAGCCTACAACCTATCACATAAATTCAAGTATTCTGTTTTCTCTTGAGACACCTTTTCCAATTGTATATTGTATTTATTGAGTTCTGAGACCTTCAATTGACCTGCAAATTTATGTTTGTAAAACACAGACTTCTCTTTTTTATATAATTTGGAACATTTTTTAGAATCTGCTAAAAATTAGTAAGTTGTTTTTACTTAACAAACAGTGAATAAAATATTCCGAACAGCATTTTCAAAGTGCTTTATAGTAAGAATATTTGGTCAGTATTGGTTGAAAATTTACCCTATAAGAACTTCCAGAGCTCTGTTCTTAATATTAAATAACATAGATCTAAAGTGTTAAGATTTTAACAGGTCAATGACAAGCAATAAGAAAAATGACCTCGGATAAAACATCCTAATATTTTTTAAGTTTGAATGTTTCCTGCAAAAAATGAAAATATACACACTGGCTTTTGTCAATGTTGTGAACATGGGATATTGACCAAGGAAACAAGATTCTCATTCTAAGCCATAGTTACCGTGTGGAAATGAAGTTTGTTTTTAAGTTAAAATAAAAGTGACCTTGAGCTTGAAACCCACAAGCCCCAGTCAAACCAAACCTGTATCTTGTAATGTTACATCTGTGTCCCAAAAATAATTAAATCTATGAAGTATTTCATGAGCAAATGTCCAGAAACAGTTTTTCTATTTTAAAAAAAGGTGAAATATGCATATCAGGAATCGCCACATTCAGAAAAAACAGCCTACCCACACAGTCAAGAAGAAGAGAGGGAGAGAGCATGGTTAATAAAATGATCAGTTTCAAAAGAGACACCACTAACAATTAACAAAAATGATAACCCGAGGGGTTAAGTAACAGTGACCTTGACATTGACCCCACAGGCCCAAAAGTCGAACTCAACCTGTATCTTCTGATGTTTCATCTATGTCCTAAAAAAGGATTTAATCAGTGATGTATTTCAGGAGTTATTATCCGGAAACCATTTTTCTATTTTTAGTAACACTGACCTTGACCCCACAAGCCCCAAAGTCGAACCTGACCTGTTTCTTGTGATGTTACACCTGTGTACCAAACATTTTTAAAATATTTGATGCTTTTGAGGAGTTATAGTCTGGAAAAAGTAGTATATGCATATCAGGAATCGCCACACTCAAAAACACAGCCTCCCCACGCAGCGAAAAAGAAGAGAGGAAGAGAGAGGAGAGCATGTTTTATATAAGTATGTCAAAAAGGACGCCACAAACAATTAACGAAGAGGAGAACCTTTGGGGATACCGCCTTGGAACGGTCAGTGGCAAAACAAATTGCCACTGGGTGTTTAAACCAGGTTCTAGGGTGCACCAACCTCACACTTGCCCCAAAAGGTTCTCGTTTCACAAAACAAGTACAAGTTGTCTTGGTGAAATAACTCCAACCCACCCATCGACTCAAGCATTTTCTATTTTTTGTATAAGTGACCTTGACAATGACCAATCCAGCCCCAAAGTCGAACTTGACCTGTATCTTGTGTTACACCTGTGCACAATAAAATATTTAAATCTGTCAAGCCTTTCATGAGTTATGATCTGGAAACGAAGAATCCGACCGACAAGCTCACTCCTATATACCCCCTAAAACTTCGTTTGTGGGGGTATAAAAAACTGAATATTTATAATATTATGATGTCATGTCTGATAGTTATAAGGTAAAATTGTGAGTGCATTGATCTATTGAATGAAGTTTTAACAATAAAGAAACAATGCTTACTTCGCTACTTTCCGTTTCTTAAGGATTTCTTGTGAGGAGGCTGTGTCTGCTGGATGTGGCCATTCCTGATATGCATATTTCATTTTTTTAGAACTTCACTTCATATACACTAACTATTATGTAAGTGGGCCCTTATTTATGCCATGAACGTCATAATATGGTAAAACACCTTGCAACAAGGTATTTCACAGCCAGTTTTTTATGGAGATTTAATTTATAAACTTAAGAAGATAAAGGGAAATGTAAATTTCTCCCGGTTATTCGTAAAAACCATCTGTAAATTTAAAAAGAAAGGTTACCAACATGATATTTTACAGCGCCCTGCATGCCTGGTGATTAACCCTTCTACAGTTGATCATTATGCTTACCTCTTTGGTTGCACGACGGTGGCAGGGGTTTAAGAGTTTATGAAGGTTTATGGGGAAATCTTTTCTTAAAAGAACCTAGAAGCTCGATTTGTTTCTTTTATCCCTGTCATCGTGTTCTTGCTGATTTTACTCCTGGAGCTCTGGTCTCGGTAAGATCATTGAGTACCCGCCCTTTGGCTTTGCAATGCAATTAGCTTATTATGTTTTATATGTTCGTGAGCAAATAAGTGGGTTGGAGTTGTTTCACCAAGACAACTTGTATTTGTTTTGTGATACGAGAACCTGTTGGGGCAAGTGTGAGGTTGGTGCACCCTAGAACCTGGTTTAAACCCCCAGTGGCAATTTGATTTGCCACTGACCGTTCCAAGGCGGTAACCCCTCGGGTTCTCATTTTTGTTAATTGTTAGTCTCTTTTGAAACTGATCATTTTATTAACCATGCTCTCTCCCTCTCTTCTTCTTGACTGTGTGGGGAGGCTGTTTTTTCTGAATGTGGCGATTCCTGATATGCATATTTCACCTTTTTTAAAAAAAAAAAAAATTTCGATTAACTGAAAATAAATAATTCAAAACTAGCTGAAATAATAACTGTGATTCAGGGATTGACGATAATTTAATTTGTTTAAAATCTTAATTTAGATTCATTTTTGCTGTTTGCGCTACTCTGCTTGTGACGTCATCAATAATGTCATAATATCCATGGACTAAGAAGTTGACCTACATTTGTAGCCATGTGAATGCGCAGTTGAAAATACAAAAATGTAGATCGATCTATTTTGTTAATTGTAAAATAGAAGATAGAAAGCAGTTCTATTGAAATAAATCGCTAAGGAATTTGGATTTTCAGAGCTTCTGATTGGCTACAAATGTAGGGCAACTTCTAAACATATTTTAAGGCTTAAAGTAATAATAATGGTTGAAATTATTTTTGAGCCAATGACAATGCAGTATTTTTCAAATATTTCGAACCTTAATTCTCATAAATTCGCGCGTTTGGAATGTGTTGATTATAGGTCGATTTTCTCCACAATATTGTTTGAACATTTATTGATAAAGATGACTATAGTTCGTGAACGATCTTCTACAGTGTTCAAGGAGGCGTGACTTAGAATGTCCGAGGAAAAGAAAATCATTTAAATATTTTAGCTCTTTTTTTGGCTTATGATAATCTTATGATAATCTTCTTACGTCTGTTATCACATAGGTGGCCAGTTTAGATCCAGACCACCCATAAAATCAATGTCATCAGTAGATTCTATTTGCACTTTCCCTTTTTTGTTACAAATAATCGGTCGTGCTCAGACGAAACGGATGAGCCCGTTGATGCGGATATAAACTATTTTGCCATGCTATAAAAGATTTATTTATGAAGTAACGGGTAAAATTGAACTTACACAGATGAACCCTTGTTTCACAACCCAAGGACAGACTCACGTTTTTTTTTCCTGAGAGTCAGTTATGTTCACGTGGTGTTTTCAGATAAAAAAAAATGCGTAATTCACTTTCTAAAAAATTCTCTCAGTACATGTTTACGAGCCATTGAATTACAAAGCTTATTTCAGTTTGACTATTGATTTTGTTCATAACCGTGTATGGTACAGTCAGGTGCAAAAAGTATTGGTGATTTTGGCGGCCATATTGGATTTATCTGAATTAATCAATCTTAGATTTCCTTCATTTAAACAAACAACTAGCTTGTTCAAACTACAAAAACTATTGGTTTTCTTACCTTAATACTTAGTCAAGTGTCCCTTTAGTCTGATTACTGACATTAATCGTCTGGGTATAGACAAAAACAGGCTCTGAACATAAATGGCGGGAATGTCCATCCATATCTTCTGAATTTCACGAAAAAGTTCGTCATTGCTGTTGATTACATGGTGTCTGTATTGAAGTTTTCTTTTGATGTATAACCATATATTTTCAATAATATTAATGTCGGGTGATTGTGCAGGCCAAGAAATGGACTTTAAACTGTTGTCAGCTTTATAATGTTGAAGTAGGCGAGATCTGTGTACTGGGGCATTATCATCTTGAAATAAATAATTATTGTCAGGAAAATGTCTTACAATAACAGGCCAAATGTTGTCCTCAAGAATGTTTTTGTACTTTTCAGAATTAATAATTCCTGTCACTTGACTTAAAGTCCTCACTCCATGCCAGCAAATGCACCCCCATATCATCACCAGAAACTTCCTGTTGCTCTTAGCTGGTATCAAGTCTGGTCTATAGCCTTCGCCGTTCTTTCGCCACACATACACTCTGCTATCATTACCAATGACAATCTGACTTTCATCTGAAAATATTACTTTATCCCACTGTCCACTTTTTTTATTTAAACACCAAGCAAGCCGTTTCTTTCTGTTAACACACTTGACGATCAAACGCTTTCTAGCAACACGTCTATGAAATCCATGTTTCCCTAAAAGATACTGTACTGTACGTCTAGACATTTTTTTATTTCTATTATCATTAAAAGCTGATGTAATATCACTTAAAGAGTCTCTTCTGTTGACCTTAACCAAACGCTCCAGTTGACGATAATCTCTGTCAGTCACAACTTTTGGCCTGCCACTTCTTGGTTTGTTTTCAGTAGAACCACTGCACAAAAATCTTTTAACAATATTTGACACAGTCATGTAAGGTAAATTTAACAATTTAGTAATGTTACACACTTTATGTCCATTCTTGTATAAATCCACAATGACTTTTCTAATATCCTGTGAGATTTCACTTCCCTTTCTACCCATTTTAGATTAACACAGCAAAGAACACAAACACTCAAAAAATTCCAAAAGATAACAAAAACATTCTAGAACTATGATGTCATCAAGTTTCTATGATGTCATATTTGACCTTGATAATGATGTAATCAGTAAAGAGAGACTATCAAATGTAACCTATTTGACCTTGATAATGATGTAATCAGTAAAGAGAGACTAGCAAATGTAACCTATTTCCTGAGCATGCGTCAGTTATTTCCCTTTTCACCAATACTTTTTGCACATATTTAGGCGGCGACTGTTTTGTAAGTTACAAAAATAATTTCGACCATTACATACGTTATAGTTTATTTGGAGGCTTATACGAAAAATTAAACGGTCGCCCAGCTGCGCTGGGCCTGACCGTTTAATTTTCATACAAGCCTCCAAATAAACAATAACCTATACTTATTTTCGCTGCACAGTGAATATAGCAACGATTTCAATGATTTCAATGAACGTAATCTTTGCATTCCAGAAAAACTTTAACCGGTATCACAAATTAAGGAAAATCTTTTGCAAGTTTTATCGCCGATACGCAGATGTAATTCATAAATACAGGTGCAATTTAAAATCACTATTGCAACAAGGTATTTCACAGCCAGTTTTTATGGAGATTTAATATACAAACTTAAGAAGATAAAAGGCAATGTTACTCCCTGTTATTCGTAAAAACCATCTGTAAATTTAAAAAGAAAGGTTACCAACATGATATTTTACAGCGCTCTGCAGGCCTTGTGATTAACCCATCTACAGTTCATCGTAATGCTTACCTCTTTGGTTGCACGACCGTGGCAGGGGTATAAGAGTTTATGAAGGTTTATGGGGAAATCTTTTCTTAAAAGAACATAGAAGCTCGATTTGTTTCTTTTATCCCTGTCATCGTGTTCTTGCTGATTTTACTCTAAGAGCTCTGGTCTCGGTAAGATTTGGCTTTGCAATGCAATTAGCTTATTATGTTTTATATGTTTGTGTGCTTTTGCATGCAACATTGTTGAGTCGTTGGGTGGGTTGGAGTTATTTCACCAAGACAACTTGTATTTGTTTTGTGATACGAGAACCTGTTAGGGCAAGTGTGAGGTTCGTGCACCCTAGAACCTGGTTTAAATCCCCAGTGGCAATTTGTTATGCCACTGACCGTTCCAAGGCGGTATCCCCAAAGGTTCTCTTTTTTCGTTAATTGTTTGTGGCATCCTATTTGAATTGACATACTTACAACAAGCATGCTCTCTCTTCCTCTCTTCTTTCGCTGCGTGGGGAGGCTGTGAGTGTGGCGATTCCTGATATGCATATGTTTCTTCTTTTTGCCATATTGTGGATGGAAAGATGAATTGTAACTTCAATGTAAATACGCCAATGTAAACATTGCCAAAATACCGTTGTCTAATAATAGTAAACATGCTTATTTCAAATGTTCGTTGTTGTGTCTACACTAAATAACCCTTGAGAACCCCTCTACACATAAAAAGATTCCTACCATATAACACCATTATTATCCCCCGCCGATGAAATCGGGAGGGGGATATTGTTTTGGCGTTGTCCGTCCGTGACGGTGTCACGTCGTCACGCTGTCAGGCTGTCCGTCCGAATTTCGTTTCCGCGCTATTTCTCCGCAACCACTGGATGGATTTCAACGAAACTTTGTGGGAACCATCAGTACTAAGAGGAGATGCGCATATCGTTGTCTTGTTCCGGTCAGACCATTTAACACAGAGTTATGGCCCTTTGATAACCTATGCATTATGTATATAGAGCAGTATTCGTTTCCGCGCTATTTCTCTGCAACTACTGAATGGATTTCAATGAAACTTGCTGGAAACCATCTTTACCAAGAGAAGATGCGCATATCGTCGTCTTGTTTCGGTCAGACCATTTAACACAGAGTTATTGCCCTTTCATTACTTATGCATTATGCATATAGAGCAGTATTCGTTTCCGCGCTATTTCTCTGCAACTACTGAATGGAATTCAATGAAACTTTCTTGAAACCATCAATACCATAAGGAGATATGAATATTGTCGTCTTGTTTCTGTCAGACGGTTTAACACAGAATTATGGCCCTTTGATTATTATGCATTATGCATATACAGCAGTATTTGTTTCGACGCTATTTCTCTGCAACTACTAGATAGATTTCAATGAACTTTTTCTGGAAACCTTTAATACAAGCAGGAGATGTGCATATTGTCACCTTGTTTCAGTCAGACCTTTTAACACAGAGTTATGGCCCTTTGATAAGTTATGCATTTTGCATGTAGAGCAGTATTTGTTTCCTTGTTATTTCTTAGCAGGAAACTATGGAAACCATCAATCTCTGTAACTAGCGGATGGGTTTCAATGAATCTTTCTGAGAACCATCAATACCGAGAGGAGATGCGCATATTGTCGTCTTATTCCAGTCAGACTGTTTAACACATAGTTATTGCCCTTTGATAACTTATGCATTATGCATATAAAGCAGTATTCGTTTCCGCGCTATTTCTCTGCAACTACCAGATGGATTTCAATGAATCTTTCTGAGAACCATCAATACCAAGAGGAGATGCGCATATCATGGTCTTGTTCTGGTCAGACTGTTGAACACAGAGTTATTGCCCTTTGATCACTTATGCATTATGCATATAGAGCAGTATTCGTTTCCGCGCTATTTCTCTGCAACTACCAGATGGATTTCAATGAATCTTTCTGAGAACCATCAATACCAAGAGGAGATGCGCATATCATGGTCTTGTTCTGGTCAGACTGTTGAACACAGAGTTATGGCCCTTTGATACCTTATGCATTATGCATATAGAGCAGTATTCGTTTCCGGGCTATTTCTCTGAAACTACTGAATGGAATTCAATGAAACTTTCTGGAAACCATCTATACCAAGAGGAGATGCGCATACCGTCGTCTTGTTTTGGTCAGACCGTTTAACACAGAGTTTTGGCCCTTTGATAACTTATGCATTATGTATATAGAGCAATATTCGTTTCCGTGCTTTTTCTCTGCAACTATTGGATGGATTTCAATGAAACTTTCTGGAAACCATCTATACCAAGAGGAAATGCGCATATCATAGTCTTGTTCCCGTCAGACTATTTAACACAGAATAATGACCCTTTGATAACTTATGCATTATGCATATAGAGCAGTATTCGTTTCTGCTATTTCTCTGCAACTACCAGATGGATTTCAGTTAATCTTTCTGAGAACCATCAATACCAAGAAGAGATGCACATATTGTGGTCTTGTTCCAGTCAGATTGATTAACACAGAGTTATGGCCCTTTAATAACATGCCTTATGCACATACAGCAGTTTTTTGTTTCCGGGCTATTTCTCTGCAACTACTGAATGGAATTCAATGAAACTTTCTTGAAAACATCAATACCATAAGGAGATATGAATATTGTCGTCTTGTTTCTGTCAGACGGTTTAACACAGAATTATGGCCCTTTGATAATTATGCATTATGCATATACAGCAGTATTTGTTTCGACGCTATTTCTCTGCAACTACTAGATAGATTTCAATGAATTTTTTCTGGAAACCTTTAATACAAGCAGGAGATGTGCATATTGTCATCTCGTTCAGTCAGACCTTTTAACACAGAGTTATGGCCCTTTGATAAGTTATGCATTTTGCATGTGGAGCAGTATTTGTTTCCTTGCTATTTCTTAGAAGGAAAATATGGAAACCATCAATACCAAGACAAGATGCCCATATTGTTGTCTTGTTCTGGTGTGACCGATTAACACAGAGTTATGGCCCTTTGATAAGTTATGCACTATGCATAAAAGTAGTATTCGTTTCCGTGCTACTTCTATGCAACTTCTGCATGGATTTCAATCAAATACCGCGCTATATTTTTACTACTGCGTTCATCATTTTTACAACTTGAAGACTTTTATATTCTGGTGAGCTACCCAACCCTTTTCACCATCTGAAGTTTTTTTTCACTGTTTTTGCCATCCATGATAAATATCTAAATAAAGCCCTATGTCTTCAGCTGTTGTGTTAGTAATAACCAGTACTCGGCGGGGGATATAAATTCAACGAATTTGTTTGTTTCAACATTCTGGTAGACCTACAGTGGTAGGTTACGGCCCTCGCACAATTATGAATCCACATAGAGAGCTAGCTACACCCCTGGCTTAGGGGGTGTATGGTAACGTTGTACGTAATCAATCGGAGAATGTTTTAAATATGGTAGTGTCTCGCCGCTCTTGCAAGTTTAGTCAGATTAAGAACATCGCACAGTTGAAACAGACATTGAAGGGTTGTCTCCCTTTTGCCTCTCACTACTAGTATGACTATGAGAAGGCAGATACGCTTAAAGCCACAGAACTGCATTACTTGCAAGTTCAAACGTTTCCAGAATTAATGAGTGAATTAATGAATGATACTATTATTATCTGAAACAAAGATGTATAGTTTTCAATTATTAAATAAATCTATATCTTAAAAAGATGTATGCTTTTTTATCATAATTGTTAGATTAGTTAATGTTACAATTTGCTACTTTTTCGTATGATGCTAATTTTCTCTTTTAATTTGTTGAAATGGTGAACAGTACAGTACCTGCTAGTCGGTCCTCCGGAAACATCTCCTGAGCCTCTTCCCATGATTGTGTGTTCGTCATCCTTGCAAATTTCTTTCTTACCGCTGCCTTTTTTTATCTTATTACTTTCTGTGATTCCTAAAAATTAAAACTAGCAAATATAAATTCATTTAATCCTCTGTTTTATGACCACCTATTTGACTGTTCTTAATGTTGTATGAAGGTCAAAATTGTTAAATGACTTCCCTTTTCATATAATTTTAATTGACAATTATCTGATTTGTTTTGTTTTCGTATTAATGTATTTTAACGGCTAAGTGTTGTTGCATTATTTTTTACCCTGTTTGAGTATATAGAAAAGTAACAAATTTTAATATTTCTTTTTTTTTCATTTTTTAATGCCGTAAGTCATTTTTTTTGCTCCCAGCTAAAGGCTGTCCTTTATGCAATTGGCTTTACTCAAGTAGGGTACATTTTCTATCTTTACACCCAGGAGTGCTCTGAATAACTTGGGACATAAACAGATTATATTGGAACGTGTTTTCATTTGTTTTGTTTTTTCATGTGATTATTTTTGTTAATGAATTAATGCACGTTTGATGAAGTCATAATTTGCTGTCCTCATTAATTTTTGCACGCCCGGTAAACACTCCATCACCATAATGTGATGTTAAGAAATGAAGGCATGCAGTAACCTTATCGCAATACCTATTTACTGTTAGCTGTAAAACAAGGTGTTAAGAGCACGGATAATTTAGTAGTTTTGCAACAACTAGAGTTAGCAATAAATCTTGCTCTGTACGGTGATTTATGCATTTTAGGCAACCAATACATAATAGGTACTTGCTCTTGTTTCGGCTCAATACTGGTTCTAAATTTGTTTCGGCTCAATACTGATTCTAAATTTTGTAATTATACGCCCGCTTCGAAGAAGAAGAAGGGGTATACTGTTTTACCCGTTGTCCGTCCGTCTGTTCTTCTGTCTGTTCTTCTGTACGTAACAAAATTTCCGTCTCAGTTTTCTTAGCAACTATAACATGCAGCAGCCTGATATTTTGTGTGTTGCTTTTTCCTATAGTCCCATATGGTGTAAAGCGATTTTATGCTTCTTGCTCATCTACTTCCTGTTTGACAAATACTTAGATTTTTAGCTCACCTGTCATTAAGCTAACCTGTCACATAGTGACAGGGTGAGCTTTTGTGATCGCCTTTCGTCCGTCCGTTCACAATTGTTAACCGCACTCTTGGTCAGAATGTTTATCTCAATGATATCTATGTCAAGTTAGTAACTGGGCCATGTGGCCCTATAAACTAGGTCACTATATCAATTATAAGAAAAAAGCTTGTCCGCACTCTAGTGGTCTTAATTTGAGTTGGATCTTCTTCAAACTTGGTCAGAATGTTTATCTCAATGATATCTAGGTCAAGTTTGAAACAGGGTCATGTGACCTCGAAATCTAGGTCACTAAGTAAAATTATAGAAAAATCTTCTAGCGGTCTTAATGTTGGTCCGATCTTCAAACTTGGTCAGAATGTCTATCGCAATGATATATAGGCCAAGTTCGTAACTGGATCATGTGAGCCTTAACATTTAGTGACTATGTCAAATTATAGGAAAAGCTTGTCCGCACTTTAGCGGTCTTAATTTTGGTCCGGTCTTCTTCAATCTTAGTCAAAATGTTTATTTCTATGATATCTAGGTCAAGTTCGAAAGTTGGTCTATTTGACCTTTTCTGTACAATAGCAGCTTTATTTTTTTGCTAACATTACAGCAAATGACGTTTATGACGTCGCAAAATAAATACAAAATGTCACTAGCGTCATTCTTTCTTAAGGCACTATTCCATAACCAATTTTCGTCTGAGGTGAACACGGGGAAAGAAATTGGCCACATCTTTACTCCACTGTCAAGGGAAAGGCCCGGGAATCGGCCGTTCTTCGCTCTTAATTGTGATCTTTGATAACCATCTCTGCACCAACGGGCACGGACCTATAATGTAAGTATGTGAATGAAATTAGTGTTTCGTTTTAATGTCAAACACCATCATCTGATCTAAAAAAAATATGAACAGTGAAATATAAATATTCATTAATCGACAAATATTCCTTTCTACTAAACACATGCTAGCATTTATGAAACAAAATCGGGGAAAATATCTCTAATAATTACTGCGTATCCTAATGTTATTAACTTTTTGAAATACTCATAGATCTAGGTAAACACAATAAAATAATATAAAAATCCCTCTCATATTCAATTCTTTGTTAAGAATCGAAAAAATTGGCCCGATGCTAACAATAAACATACCGTCAGCTCGCGACCTGTATACCAGCGATCCTTCTGTAGCTCTTATGCAACTGACGTCACTAACGTTCCGTCAATATCCCGCTTTCTCATTGGCCTTTTCTGTCTGTGATCTCGCCTTTGCCATCTTTGAATCGCCTGTGCCAGCTTAAAACGCCTGACCTGCTTGCCGATTAATTGCCCTTCATTAATCTAACATTCTCATATGAAGCTGAACAAATATCGCCCATATGTTGACAAATTTAAACGATCGTGTAAATTTTTATCTCTTAAATGGACGTGAAAATTCTACCTTTAACGCTATGACTACTGCTTTTTAAATCGTATTTGTTTAGCAAGAAAAATGTCCAAATGACATCAAATTTGGATAATACTCCACCTAAATATAACGAAACAGGTTGGCGGAATATCAGGAAACACGGACGCCGAATTATGAAAAAAAAAGAAGTAAATCTAATCTTCAATAACTTTTTACGCGCTGCGCCGGGTGCGCGTTACCATGGTTATTTGATAACGTAGGAAACTTGGGTTTGGCAAATTTATGTCATAAAACCATGCTCGACTTGTAGACAACATTTCAAGAGTGCCGTACTATGAAAATATTTCAGATTTAATGAAATATGAAAAACATGACTCGCAGTCTTATTTAATTTTGAACAACCCTCGTAACATGAAGCAGTCTTATATACTGCTTTATCCTATAGTCCCATACGGTATAAATTAATTTTATACTCCTTGCTCATCTGCTTCCTCTTTACTAAATACTTACATTTTTTATTTATGTATTTATAATTTATATATAGGTAAATACTTTGAAAAATTTGACACCCTTTATACATATGAAAAATGCAAATTACATTTTGAAAGTAATATGGACAAGATTTCTTAGGGTATACGCGTACAGCCTTGTTTGGGGGAGGCTGGGAAATATTTGTCTACAGGCAAGACTATACGGACAAAAGGTTCGACAAATACTGATATACATTTTAAGTCGTTGATCATATAGGATTTCCTCTCGTCTTGTAATGTCTGGTCTCGACAATTCTTCAAGGTACTCTATGCCACCTCACCTGGATCCAAGCGATAACACGACACTTCATCACTGTCTCTCATTTTCTAGACTAATGCGCTATCTTAACTCATAAATTCGAAGGATCTCCGCTATTTTTAAGACACTTAGAATGATTTAAGACAACTACATGTAGTACCTTGTCGTAAAATTAAGACCTGATCTTACCATATCGCAGCTAAGACAGGTTTTCATGAAAACCTTAATTGTAGTAAAACCGTCTTACGACAAAAGTAACGATAAGACAGCGTCGTGTTTGATGAAACGGGAACTGGTCGATTGTACACTATATTGTTCAGTAATATTTTAAAGTAGGTTTTACTGTACACAAACACCTCACTTTCCCACCATGTTTACAATAAAATGTGCTAAGAGATGCAAGGTATACCGAAAATATTTTTTGAGTGCTTAATCTGATATTTTAAAGAAAATTGAATAAAATACAAGCATGCTAGTTTTGGTTGTGGAAAATTGCAACCTATGTTAAAATACTTTCACACAATAGAACTGGTATATTTTTCAGGGCTAAAGATTTAATTAAATAGTTTTATCTAAAGATTTATTTAAATAGTTTTAGTTTAGTAATTTTAAAAATGAACTGTGCGTGTGTGTTGTTTAAAGCACCAAACGTTTTTTATATCATGAATATGCAAGAAATTTAAACTGGTTACTTATTCCGCCTCAAAGAAAAGTAAATAGAAACAATTTGTCTGCACTGTATCGGTAAATGAAACTCTGTTTTCCCATATAAGCACTACGTGAACTTACGAATGAATGATTGACCAAACATCAAAGATGTTTTTCAATAACATAAAAGACATATGGTGCAATTGAAATTGTTTCTTTAATTATTGCGAATAGATTTTAGAAAAGGGTGAAGTTGGCTGTCTTTTTGTCCCGGGAGAACTAATATCGATAACATTTATATGTTACGTTTAACACATTGATCTTTAAAATTAAACAACAAAGTAAATACAAAAATATAATTACAGAACTGATACGTTTAAGCGGGAAATACTGTCAAAGGAATAATAGTTTTAGTAAATACAATAAAATATTGTGGAGCTTTTGATCGTCTTTGATGGTTGCAAACAGGTTATTTTATTTTTTTCTACATTTTTTAAAATTTTTCCACTAGCAAAGAGAACTTATAAAATAAAACCTGCCCGTGAAGTGGAGATTGTAGTCAAACGGTCGCCCCAAACATGTCAAATTAGTACGTTGAGGGTACGGTTTGAGTTTGACTGTATCTGGCAGTAAAGGCAAAGGATATTACTGACAACGCGGACTAGCCCCGGGATGAGCGCAACTCAATATTTACATTATATTGTGTTAATATTTTACGTAGATTCTACAATTATCGTTTAATGTGAACGACAATTATGCTTATCTTCAATAATATATACCGTCATTTTAAGAACAAATTTCAAAGGAATTCAAAGAATAAGTCAACATATCAAATAGAAATAAGCTACCAAATTTGATCACAATTTATATACAATTTAAATATGTTTTTTTTTTTCAGGTTCGATTTGTGTTAAATATTTCCTCTACCTGGGAGCGAACCCAAACCGTCACGGCGACAGCGCCTAGCTTTGCAATTCCGACAACGCAACCGATCGACATAGCCAAGACAACACCAAAACGGTTGATCGGATAGCTCTTATATACGTCATTATCACTGCATCACATCGGTAACGGATTATTGTTTTTAACTAAATTTGCCGTGATTTTCAAAAAAGTTTATGGGATGGCTTAAAAGACATGACCTATGCCACCCTGGCTGACCTGGTACGATTCGCTAACGGCATATGCAGCGCTCGTAACCGCAATTAACAGTGTTAATAAAGATTTTGTGGAGTGTGGTAAAAAAATCTCGGAGTTTTAAATGAATTTGTAAAAAACAGACCGGTCATGGCAGCAGATTTTGCGAATGATTAAGCAAACAACATTATCTTAGACACTGCGAAGACCAGAAACATAGTTTCGTGTATCGACAGCCTTACAGGGTTAATGGTTAGAGTGATATTAAAAAACTAACGAACATTTACGAGCGTTGCTTGTGCCGTTCGCGAAGCATTATGGATGCGGTATCCAGTTTAAGTTTAAGAACCAGAGGGCTGGTGTGAAGTTGATGACGTGAACAAGTGCTGGCGATGCGAGATAACTGTCCTGTAGAACAAAATGAAATACCTTATTTAATCAAGTGTATTAATTTTATATGGTATATATGATAACGACGTGAAATTTTCAAATACTAAGTTGTAGCTACGATGAAGCTAAAAAAAATTCACAAACCAGTTTATTTACAGATTTTGCATGGTGTGCTTCAATTTGAAGGAATGTCATAGGACATCAGTTTCGAAGGCAAGAAATCAGACGACATTCATTTGTACGCGTATCTGCAGCATATTAAAACAACTTTATACTTTATAGGAAAGATACGTGATAGTATAATTAAGGCAGTAAACTTTTAGCAAAATCAAGGGAAACTAACGTGACGGAGTGTTACAATCATTTGACGTTACTACTAGCCCTTGTTTTGCTTGAAAATCTTTTTGAGTAATGGAAAATTAAAGTAGCTTAAGAATGAAATGAAAGAAGAGATTAAAAGGCAAAGAAAGCTGATGGCATAGCTAGTTAGCTGGCTGCTCTGTCAGACACTGCATACATATTTCGAGTGTGTGTTGTACGCGGGACAACCAGCGATGAGGAAGACGGCGTGCATTTGTTTGGATGTAAACATAGCAACCACTTTTTTAATATTTAAATATGTAAAACTGAAGGCAATGATTCCAAAAGTTATGAAAATGCTGTGAAATTAAAACAATATTAAACAATTCTGAGTTTACTTAACGTTTGCTTCAAATGTTTAACACTTACTTTACACGTTTATTAGAAAAAAAACCTATTGTGCCACTGACAGCCATATTTGAATGAAGGAATGAACATCATGTTTTAATCTTGAAATTTAGGTGACCGCGAATGTTTTACTATTAATGTTAAAATGCACATTATTTCAAATTCTACAATTATTCTGTCAAGGAAACCCAACATAAATTAAGGGAAAAATGGTTTATTACCTGTAAAAGATAGAAACACGTTTCACAAGTGATCTCTGGAATTATGTATTTCTATGGTTAATAACAATATCCTGTATTAAACACCATGAGGATGTCTGATACTTGTACTGGATACACTAACCAGATACGCTAACAATGTATTTCCATATAACATATATAATGGAAAGTACATGGCAAGCTTTTCAGATAAAACTAATGTCTTGGAATGACTATGAGTAATTGTTCGCAAACAATGATAGAATTTTTTTCTGTGTTCCCCAATCTGTTGTATTGCTATTAGCTTTTGTGAACATTTCTAACATTTGCTGGTCATTTGGTTGTAATTTGGGCTGTTGTGCAGCTACAAATGGATCCGCCACTAAACGTTCTTGACCTAGTGCAATAACGTGAAGAATTTGTTAAAATATTTTGGAAGCTGCAGCCAGTCTTTTCTGTTGCAAGCTCTGATGCTTCTGTCCAAATTGTCTTAACTGTTTTTTTTTTCACTGAACTTGGTACTCAACATTCTTAGAAACTGTAACTTATGTCACATATATTTTCTGGATCCTGGGCATTATCCTTCAACTCCGGTTTTTCATAACTGTGATCAACCTGCAAAGAATTCATATAAGATTGTGCATGAATCTATGTTATGAAACATGTTACAGTAAAAATGTTTTTAGACTTGTAATTCTGTTTGATATCCATATTGGAAATTGGCGAATCGCTGAAATTATAAAAAAAAAATATATTTTGTGTTTTTATGAAAATACTATTTAGGTGAGTGTAATATCAATAACACGAGCAATAATACTAAAAAATCTCAAAATATTCATTTCAATAACAAATCAGTATAAGGGCAACAACTCCTCTGAAACTGAGCAAATCCAAACATCCTAACGTTATAATATTATGCACTGGTGCTATTCAAAACAATAATCTTGGCCAGATGATCAAAATCCTCTTAAAATATAGAAAAGACATTAAAAGAAAATTCATATCAAATATAACAACTTTAGCAACTAGGCATAAATAATAAAGATGAAGCATGAATTATAATTAATCAAATGAATCATATTTAAGGTTGAACACAGGTGGTAATTGAGCAGACCTTTGGAATTTTGAAGCGCCGATTTCCCTGCCTTCGGGCACTTTTAAGTGTGTTAAGTGTGTAGGGCGAAAAACAGTTGGATTGTTTAAAGTAAGCTTGGAACCCTTTGGGTTTCACACTCTTTCGACAGCCCAACTGTTTTCCATACCCAAATGAAATTCATCAAATATTGAGTCAATCCTTACGCTACCAGTGATGTGTTTGCCGTATACAATGTCTATTTCCAGCTGTAATTATTTATGTACATACGGACTTACAGACAGTCTAACAGACAGAAAGACAATCCTAAATCTATGAAAAATAAGTCCGAGCTAAAACATCTCTGTAAATAAGACCATTGTTGGGATTTGCAACCTGAATATTGATGTCTGGTTCTGGTTGGTCTAAATCTACACCTGTTAAACGATCAAAAATGTCTCCATGATAAAAAATGCAAAAATGAACATGACATAATTATTTGACAAGATCTTCCGGGTTATACACGAAGGCCACAGGACAGGCAGGGAAATCGCCGCTTCAAAATTACAAAGGTCTGCTCAATTACCACCCGTGTTCTCACCAAGGCACTGTTATACCTGAAATGTGATATAACTAAAGTCATACCATTTCATGTTGATCGTGTCATGTACATTACCTGTATATTGTTCGTGTGAATCATAACATTCTCCATTTAATTCCTCATAATAATTTATTAATTAATGAATGCATCAATTCAGAACAGCATCATAGGTTTAGTTATACTCCCGCACTGATTGAATATATATGGTTTTTATCAAGAATTTACATGTGCAGGTACATGTTTGATGGAACAGATGTAACAAGTGACCTGCATGTGTACAGGTTACACACAATAAGATCTGTATAAGGGAATAACATGTTAAAAAGAACCTTATTGGAATGACAGCATACTGGATGTTTTACAATCATAACTAGTTTAATGCTTACAATAACCCATTTAGGGCTGCCAACATCAGAACAATGTGCTGTATTTTAGTTGCATTCATTAACTATGTTTATTATATAACTATACGTTGCATCTGCCACGTTCAATAACACGACGGCCTGCTTTATAACAGGGCCATTATCATTAACACTTCGTCGGCCCCGGGCCGAAAAGTGTTATAGATATAAAGCCCGCATTTGAAGCAATTTGATTGGCTTATAAGACAGGTCCGACAAAGTGATAAAGATTTCAGCAGTAAACTCTAGGAAATGGCAGCCATTTTGTTTTAACTCGGTAATATTTCTGGAGGTGCTTTTAAAAACGGCGATGTTCCCCGTGCAACATCTTACGGGATTTATATTTCACAGCTTGTTCGCTTTTCAAGAGCTTGCAACGATATTAATGATTTCAATGAACGTAATCTTTGCATAACAGAAAAACTTTTAAAACAATGTTATCGGTATCACAAATTAAGGAAAACGTTTTGCAAGTTTTATCGTCGATACCCAGATCTAATTCATAAATACAGGTGCAGTTTAAAATCACTATTGCAACAAGGTATTTCACAGCCAGTTTTTTATGGAAATTTAATTTATAAACTTAAGAAGATAAAAGGCAATGTTAATTTCTCCCGGTTATTCGTAAAAACCATCTGTAAATTTAAAAAGAAAGGTTACCAACATGATATTTTACAACCCTTCTACAGTTGATCATTATGCTTACCACTTTGGTTGCACGACGGTGGCAGGGGTTTAAGAGTTTATAAAGGTTTATGGGGAAATCTTTTCTTAAAAGAACATAGAAGCTCGATTTGTTTCTTTTATCTCTGTCATCGTGTTCTTGCTGATTTTACTCCAGGAGCTCTGGTCTCGGTAAGATCATTGAGTACCCGCCCTTTGGCTTTGCAATGCTATTAAATTCTTATGTTTTATATGTTTGTGTGCTTTTGCATGCAACATTGTTGAGCCAATAAGTGGGTTGGAGTTGTTTCACGAAGACAACTTGTATTTGTTTTGTGATATGAGAACCTGTTGGGGCAAGTGTGAGGTTGGTGCACCCTAGAACCTGGTTTAAACCCCCAGTGGCAATTTGATTTGCCACTGACCGTTTCAAGGCGGTAACCCCTCGGGTTATCATTTTTGTTAATTGTTAGTGGTGTCTCTTTTGAAACTGATCATTTTATTAACCATGCTCTCTCCCTCTCTTCTTGACTGTGTGGGGAGGCTGTTTTTTCCGAATGTGGCGATTCCTGATATGCATATTTCACCTCTTTTAAGATAAAGATTATGTCGGGGAAGAGAAAGTTTTCTGATATTGAGAGCTCACGGGCATCACAGTATAAGTAATTGTGGTTATTTAATAAAATTGTCAATAAAAAAGTGATTTGATATTGGCCATGTTATTTGTCCTCGGGTCAGTCGTATTAGCCCTCGGCCTTCGGGGTTCAGTCACATGACTGATCACGTGTTATACGTCATCAGTTTGGCATTTCATTGAGAAAGGACGAACACAGGTATGTTTACATTTTTATTTCGTTTGGAGTTTATAACCTTGGTTGTAAACCCAAGGTTCTAAATGAAACTTTTTACGAGGAATTCAAAAATCGCATCATTTTTGCGCTACCTTTCCGATTTAAAGAGATCGGCGCGCTTGCGCGCGCCTCTATATATAAGGGCGCCGAAGGCGCCACAACGCGCGCGGAGCGCGCTTAGTTACTCAAAAAAACTACGATTTCGCGGATTTTTTCACGTACCGGTAAACTGCAATTGTCCCAACATTTGTTTTGGTTTTTATAGTTATTTTATTAAATATCAATCTAGTTCAGTTTTATAGTTTTATATACAAAATGGCAATGAAAGACATGCCCTCACAAAACCTATTTCATAAATAGACAACTTAAGCTATCCGTCAACATTTCATTAACATTCATATACTGATAAATATATTTTGATTTGTTCTCACCACACGAGATGCTTAAGGAAGGAAGAGTCAGTCGTATTTTGGAAAATCACCTGATAGATCACATTGACCTGATATACGAAAGCCCGAGACGCATGTATATCTCAGCTGTTCGGGAGACTATTCATACACTGTTCAAGACACAGGTACTTTCCGTGCAATATACTATTGTTGTTTTTATTTTATGATACACATAAGTTTTAAAAGTAGAAAGACAACTATTATGTGTTTTAAATTCATGTAGCGAATATCATTTTACATCGTATGCCGAAAGCCGATTGGTTCGCCAGAATGTAGGTCAGTGTGCCATCCAATCAACTTTCCGCTTTTAAGCTACTAGCATGACGTTGCAAACAAAAGATCAACTTTAATGATATAAAAATGCCAATTTATTTTTTAAATTTAAGTACAGTTCAACGTAAATAATTCAAACATTAATAATTCGTACACCGTAACTTACTCGTATTTCAGTCCGGCAAACGCATGTAAGCTGTATTTACATTCACCTTTGATAATTCTTATTCGTAAAAACAACTTTTCCCGTGATGCGCCCAGGTATCATTATCATTGATATCATGTACTAAATAAGTGATCGGAAAGCAGTCAATTTTAGTACTGTTGTAAAATGCCGTTGTTGGAAGACAAATTCAAGCTTTTAATTTCACTAACATCTAATCACATTTTGCACGCTTATTTTGCCGTTATAGCTTATTCTACAGTTTCGTGTTTACAATTTTCAGAGTACATCGGAGGAATTGCCAATCCCGAATCCCCTCAGCCAGTACTTCCGAGCCCAAAACGTGTTTTTTTGCAGTATGTAGACGTTGATCATTAGTAAATATTAGAAGTAGTACTTCGTTTGCTTTTCAAAATATTGCTTAATGAGTGCAAATTTAACATTCATTAGAGAGTTGTTTGGTGTCTTGACTGGGTACGTTGGTTTTCTTGCAGGTCTTGATGTGATATTTGCAGGCATTCATCAACAGCAATATATTCAATCTTATTTATGGACATATCTTTTCGTTAAAATAACATAGGTCACATAATTTTATGGAAATAATTTTGAGTTAAAAACGTTTTACCTAACTACACAATAAAGTTTCAATGTCAAAAATGCATATGATTTCCATGGTCGTAATCTAACCATTTTATATCCGATTCATCATATGGCAGTAGATCAATGAAAACAACTTTTCTGTTCACAGTCCGATGTAAGCGAATATTATAAACAGTCGTACAGAAGGCATTTTGGGGATCATTGTGGAAGAGGAACTAGCGAGCCTGTAAGTACGTTGTATTAAAAACTCGAAAACTGGAAAAGAAGGAATCAATGTTAGATTATTACATGTATATAGCGTTCATACGGAGTTTTTGTTGGCGATTGTCTGCGCTACCACGGTACCTCCACTTCGTGCGCTGTACTTTTACGGCGCTCACACCGCTCTAACGGGATGATGAAGACCATCGTTTGCATACTGCAGCTCATGCATGAACCGATGGTTGTGATTAAGTTTGTTCGCATTTGTCCGTGACAGATCCGTTCATTGTAAAAAAAGTGAAGTATACATATTAGGAATTGCCGCATTCAGAATGCCATCCTCCCCACACAGCCAAAACAAAGAGAAAGAGAGAGTATGGTTTAAAGTGCTGTTAAATGAAATAAAAATCTGTTCAAGCGCTGAAGACATCTCAGTGAACGCCGTACAATATCCCTGCATGCACATCCGACAAACACATCTTTCGCACTGTCGTGTCTGTGCACGAAGCGGAGATCCATTGGGTTGCAGAGCGATCAAATGCGCTCATATCATAACACCGAGCGACGGCATTAAGCGATCTATACAATCCTAACGCCTCGCCTGGCATGTCACTTCGGCGATGCTTGCGGTCGTAGGTGTAGTTCACTCAATTGTAATTACTTTATAGATCATTGCATTTCACTCAATTTGTTTTCTTAATTTTGCGTTCTTTAGGAACAGAAACGAATGAGGGAGTCAAGTGTCGAAGTGCGAGATTTACATCGGACAATGTACCCATTGGAACAGTTCAGCCAGTCCGTTAAGGATGACGTCTCCTTCTACCCAAACATCGGAGAGTACATATATTACAGACTTAATCCTGCGCTTGCAGCAGGAACTAGTTATTTTAAGTCGGTTTTTTTTGCCCAGGAAAGCATTGGTTACCAACAAACAAACGCCGGAAAAAATTTACACTATCACAGATGCTGCTGACGGATCTGTTCATGAGGTGAACAGATACCAATTAAAATGGACATGTTAATATGAGTTTTTATTTTTGATCGGTCTTAGATTCTGAATAGATGAACATTTTGAAATTGGCCCACGATTTTGCAATCGGCCCACGATTTGGAAATCGGCCCACGATAAGGGACCAAGCCATTATCTGAGTCCTACATATATGTACATTTGCGTTTCCTTCTTAGAGAAATTTTATTTTAAAGGTAATGTTTGCATCTCAAATGATGTATAGAAAATCTGATTCTGCTTTAGTTTTTTTATCTTATAAAACAGACAAAAAATTCAGCCTGCGGCGCATGTATGCCCCATCAGTGCATTGATGAAAAACGAACGGTGTTACTTTTAATCTTGCTGGACATCAGAAAGTAACCTCGAGTAGGCAAATAATAGGCATGATTATAATAACTGAAATTACACGCTATATATCGGTCACTGTTTTATTCAATAATAACTCAGCGCGTCAATTAAAAGCTCCAAGAGTGATTGATTATAAGCTTATATTTTTAAAACTGTTACAAATAATGTCGTTACTAACGTGAGAATAGTACATTAAAATAAATACATCATTGCGATTATAGGATAATACATTTTAATTCATACAAAACTGAACTAATGCTTTTCTATAACTGCTCATGAACATGCTCGGTCATAAAAAGCCTGCAATATTGTGATATTCCTTTATGCCGTCTAGTTCCGGGTTGAGCGCGACACAGTATTTACAAACAAAAGTATCGTGCTCGGTTGCTTTTAAAGGCACATATAACTGAAAATAGCACTGATTAAACGTACTCAGAGACTTTTTACGGCCGCCACACGACACTAACAACTCTACAAGAGAGAAAATAAAACCTTTGCTTATAAACTTACTTTTTGTAAACAGTATGTATGATGGACTCAGATAATGAGTGGGTCTCTAATCATTGGCCAATTCAAATTCGAGCGCCGATAAAATTATAAAATAAAACTTGTGATACCACATCTGCTTGTTTAATTGTTTAATCAACAGTGGATGTACGGACTCTCAACAAATATTTATGCATTAAAGCGCATACCGGTTCACCTTGTGAATAGATCACACTTAAGTTGTCCACCCTTTGTTTCTTGGTTTCCAGTACATTTCCTGGGCGAAAAAAGAAGAAATAGCTTGTACCTGGTGCAGCACTGCATTGAGTATATGTAAATGTTCTCGACAACGTCAGGATAAAAGGAAGTTACTCATGTTTGATGTAACTATTTTACCTTATTGGCCTTCTTCGTTTCTGTCAGCCTCTAGAGAATATGTTGTTTTTTTTTAACATATTTACGTTCTAAATTTATTCTATGATATGTCCTGTGTGCCTGAAAGGACGACAATCTGTACAAGTCTTTTGCTAACCACAATGCCGCGGAGACCTCTTGTTTAAGCTTATTAAAAAAAACAACTTTAAATTTGCGGTTTCTGAATCTACCTGACAAAGGTATAAACAGGTCGTTTAACCTGCATATATTTTTTGGTGTTGCGTTCTTTAGCTCAAGCTGATAACATATGTCTTCAGTTATTTTTATGTATTTATTGTACCTTTTTCTGATTTTGATGTTGATTTCTTATGTCCTAATATAATAGCGATTATTTCTTTTCGTACAAAGATATAATCTGCAAAGGGTGTCTGTTTTTCGCTTTGAAAATGAATTTTACGGCTGCGTTTCTTGTAGACTAACTGCTCCCACTTGTGCAGATGCGTTTATAAAGAACAACTGTATCTATAATTAAGGACATAGATTTAGTTTATTATACTGAATAAGTATCCGTAAATCCAAATCTGAACAAAGCAGATTCAATGTTATTGCCGACAGACGAATTCTAGCACATCATTCAGATCTGGGAACTGCATTTTATGTCGCTTAAATTTGTGAACTTGTAGTTCAATATTATTATTACATCTTTATATCCACGAATACCGACATAATTCGACTTTCTTCGCAAAAAGGTGTCTTATTTTAATGTGATTTTCAAGTTTTTCATTTATGTTAAGTGTAGAATGTGAAGATTTAGAGCACTTGGTTAGTTTTATATGGTTTGCAAAAAGTTTATTAGTGTTTTCACACAAGCGGTGTCCATAAATAAACAAAACAGTGCAGTTGTTTTGTAAATTAAGCGCTGAAAAGAGTTTCTGTTTAATTTTACGGAATGAAAACCGTCTGCCTAAACATGTATCATAAATTTTAAGATATTTATATGTAAATGAGCAAAGCATGTAAAAGATAGAGTTGAAACAACCGGTCTATTCTTAACGATGCGTTCTAGAAAAAAAACTGACTTCAATTGAATACAAGCTACGGGCACTTCAATCCACAAGAAAACCCTTTTTGTTACATGGGTTACCAGTTTAGATATAGATCTGCACCACTATTCGCTTCTTGATCGGAAATAACGTAACGAAAAATCTGTTGTATTTTTGTTTTTAATTTGATTGGATATTTCAAGTTCAGAATTGTTTTATTAATTTTGGATAAACATGCGAAATTGTTTTACAGTTCAAAGCAAAATGTTTAAGTTCTTTTTGAAAACTTTATTTTTGATGCTTTTAGCTTCTTGGTTAGTGTCCAGTGATATTGTTTTGCCACTGACCACTCTAAGGCTGTAACCCAATGGTTCTCTTTTTCGTTAATTGTTTGTGGTGTCTTGTTTAAAATTGATTTTCTTATAAACTTAATATGCTCTCTTCCTCTACTCTTTCGCTGCGTGGGGAGGCTGTGTTTTTCAATTCCCGATATGCATATTTCACTTTTTTTATATGTTTGTGTGCTTTTGCATGCAACATTTTCGAGTAAATAGATGGGTTGGAGATATTTAACCGAGACAATTCGTACTTGTTTGTTCATATGAGAATCTGTTTGGGCAAGACGCTTCTTTTTTTCTTTTTGTCGTTAATTGTGTTGTCTTTTTGTGAAATCATTTTGTTTTCCATGCTCTGTTTTCCTCTACCAATTAACAGTGTTAGGAGGCTATGTGTCATCACGATATAGGTATTCCAGATACGCATATTTTACTTTTTATGATCCACGAAGAAATTCGGGGAAGCATATAGTCGCCGGGTTGTCCGTCCGTTTGTCCCGCATTCGTGTTCGGCCCATAACTTTCTTTTTGAAGTCTGATTTTAACTTTTTTTTCACGGAAATGATCACTAATACGAGACGACGTGTCGCGCGCAACATTTTGGTCGCTACCTTAAAGGTTAAAGTCATATAATGACCTTAAGAACAATCGTGTCCTGTCAATACCTTTGTTATTTATAGTTGGATTAAAAAGCTTTTTCTGATTTTATAGCACCACACTATTTTCAAAATCACCTCAATAGTTTTACAACTAACTGTTTTTGTAACAAAGTACCCACCCGTCTTTGAATGTCTTGTTTTTCAGGTCTTGCATATTATGATTTAACATGTCTGTAGTCTTATACACAAATTTATTTTCATTTTCACTGGTTTCCCTAAAGTCAATACATGTCTGATGTTTTGCTGTTGTTGCTGAAATATTTCTCTAGGGCCTTTGCTGCCTTCAACATGTCTGTGAAATTGTATCTGAGAAATGATACTATCTTTAAATGTTGAAACACTATGAGTTTGCTTGTAATTTGTTACTGCATCTGATTTCAGTAATTTTTGTGTCAATTTTACCTTATTTACAATGTTATGCTGACTGTTTTTAAACTTGCGTTTCATTTCAGGGGCCATTGTCCTCGCCTCGGCTAAGACACGGTTGTGTTCAAAAGGTGTTAATGAGTTTAGCAGTTTGGTTATTTGACCACATTATGATAGCTTCAATGGTTGTGACAGATGCTGCTGGTTTTGTTCTGGTCAACATATCTAGCTGAGTAAATCTTTTTCACATACCGTGTTTGTTGTAGGTACTCCGGCGGTGTTGTCTTTGTCAGCTTGACTCATATTCCAGTATCTAACGCCTGGTAACTGATCTTTTGTTTGACTTTCAACAATAAGCAGCATTGCACCAAAAGTAATATTTCTAACGACAGTTGGGTGTATGTGTCAAGTAAAGGATCAGTGACTCATAAATGAAGTCCTTTGATATTGGAGCAACATCTTCATTTAATACACATTCTCCAGCCAAGACTTGACTGGCATCTTTACACCAATTCCCCAAGGTTATTTTGAGTTGAAGAAGAAGTGTATTCAATGAGAGAATGTTGGGAGCTGCCTCAATAAGTCTCCACAGAGGTCCAGTTACAACTGTCTATAAGACCAAGAGCCCGTTTCCCGGGAACATATATGATCTCACCTGCATCAAACTGGATGCTGTTCGGCAAGTCATTGGGATTAGCCCACTTCTATAAAAAGTCTTTGATGTCCTCAAGGTGGTAAAATGTATAGCCTGCTGAAAGGAAAAGATGGTTAAACCTATTACCTATTAATGTGACCATATGATTGTTCAATTTTACGTGCAAAGTAAGTACTAAAGTTACCATCTACCCCAGATTTTTCACAACCATATGATGTAAGCGCTTTGCTTATTGTACGAACAAATCGCACTATACCACTATCTTTGTCGGAAAGGCATATGGATTTCTTCCTTCTGCAATAATGGTCTTTTCGAATTCTGCAAAACACTTCTCAGTTTCCGTTGCAACATTCACAAATATATGCATCTTGCAAAAAAAACAAACGAAAAGAGCTTACCCAGTTGTTGTTGCTTATCCGAGTCCAGGGTGTTCCAATTTTTATAAGCTGGGAGAGAAGTTCCTCTCGAAAAGAAAAAACCTGTCGTTAAAAACTGATCGGACATAGTCGCAATGATGTTGCTTACCATTTTGGCCGTATTACACTGAGTGCAGTTTTTGTTTTTAATAACTTCGGCTAATTCTATCACCTGACTATTGAATTCTTCAAATAATGCAGCCGCATCTGCTTTGCCGGCTTAGACATTCCAATAGAAAGTGAATTACCTTTGGTGTCATTAGCTGGAACGCCTGATAATGCTTATGAAATTTTGTGGTCCCATCCTGGTAAAGAGTAAATGAATTCTTGTCATCGAGCAAAGCTTGTGCAACTTGCTGATTGGCAACTCGTTTCGCTTCAATCAGCTGGCGACTTTTTACACCTGTGCTGGGCAGCCGAGATAAGTCTTACCTGTCAAGTGTTATGATGACCGTTGTCACTCCACATTCCGTTACTAACACCATTATCGTCTCTCGCACCTCATCTGAAAATTTTCCGTCATAGAATGTTTCTATTAATGGACTTTCAAGCAGTGCATTGAATTGCTGTAACTCAGATATATATGTGTTTCTTTTTCCTCAATTTCTAATTTCAAACTATCAATTTTTTCTGCATTTTTGTCATAAAAATGATTATATTTGCTTTTCAAACGTGACACTTTATACAACAAGTTGTTTTTATTCGTTTTAGTTCACTCACCTCGCACACAATTGTTTCATTATCATCTTTCATACCAATTATTTCTCCTTCTTTTTAGGTTTGTACCGGTTAGCTCAGTTTGTTGCGTCGCAGGATTTGCAGGGCTATGCGCTGTCGCCGTGACGGTGCGAGTTCGCTCCCAGCTAGAGACACTATCGTTAGAGATTAACAGTAGCGCTATTTGTGCAGTGTGGCGGTCGTAAATAGTCTCCCCGTACATTTAGTCAGTACTTTTATCAGTAAAATAACCCGTTACCGATGTCATGCAGTGATGGTTACGTATATCAGGGCTATCCGATCAACCTTTTTGGGGTTGTCCCGGTTAGCTCAGTTGGTTGCGTCACAGGATTTAGGGCTAGACGCTGTCGCCGTGACGCTGCGGGCTCGCTCCCAGCTAGAGACACTTGTTTTTTCTCTTTCTAAAAGATCTCTTTCTCCTGCAATATCTGCTGTCTTCTTGGTACACTCATCTCCTTTTGATGTTTTTGTTAAGGTTTCTGGTCGATTTTTTTAAAATTTACTTTGTTTCTCTTGCAGTTCATCAACAGCATCGTCATACTGTTGAGACAGATTTTCGTATTTTCTTTCCCAATAAGTTAGCTGTTGTATTAATTGCCCACTTTCATTTTTGCAATGTAATGCCTTTTTGTACTTAATGTTGGTAATATCTAACAGATTTTCTAAACACTCAATTTTTTTCAGCATGCGAGACCTGCAGCATTAAATTTTCATTCGTATCATCAACAAAATCAATCTCTCTTTTAAGTTCTTGTTGTCATTGAGTAAAGCTTTTGTATTAACAAAAGCCGGTTGATTTCCTTATCTTCAGTTTCAGAGACAGGGGACATTTTCTCTGGTTTAAGGAACTGGTTTTCTTTAAATGCCTGAATGTCTGAGGCTTTACCTTTTCTTTTCAATAATTTATACTTGTTACTTAGTCTTTGAATTTTAGTATATAAAGCAAAATCATCACATGATTCAAACCCAGCTGACGGAAAATCTGCAATCAAGTTTTTCTTTACTGATTGGGCTGAAGAGCACTGTTGAAATGCTGTTACAACTGCTCCATTTGTTTATATCACCTGAAACAAATGAGAAAGAACACATGTGCAGGAATGCAGGAAAAAGGGCCAGAAAAACAAACAAAAAATATATGTATTAGCGGTATTGTAAAATATTCATTAAATATAATTTGATTTTCAAACTTATCTTTCACCTGATTCGTTGATAGAAAATTATTTCCGTCCAGCAGCTTGGTATGAACATCAACAACTTGCCAATCATCCCCTGGAAAATAAAATTGATCGAACCACAAAGCATCTTGCTCAAATAATATAAGTTGTTCCTTTATGTTAGATTAATTATTAACAACAAGGCATATTATTAAAAATAATATTTAACAGTTGTTTAAACTTTAGCACTACCAGTTGTTAAGACAGTAAGCAGACCGAGACCTCCTTTGGATTCCGAGATTTTTTCTTAAAAAGAAACAATATACATTTTTACTTTAATTTTTAATCAAAAAAGCTTTTTTTAAATTTTCATGTTAATATACTACAAAGAAAAGTACTAACCTAACGATAAACTTGATTCTGCAATCATCACATCAAAGTCTTTCCAACTAAATCCAAGGTGCAGCTACTAACTTTCAGTGAACGTGCATCGACATCGCCATTGTTCGGACGTCGAATTCTGGATGCTTGAAAATCACGAAAACATGGGTCTGAAAAGACACAGATCTGGCAGTCATTCTCTGGCCAAATAATAAAATATTGATGCAAATAAACTCAAAAGATGTCAATAAATAAAAATACAAATGAAAGTTCATTTCAGAAAACAATAACCTTTCTTAAAAAGTCGTTATTTTTCTCAGATATGTGTCATATTACCATCCGTCTGCCGATTTTCAACTTTCAACCGCCATTTTGAAGCTCATTTCTTCTGCTGCACAATTATTGGTCAAAATTTGCTATTGATTTATCAAACGCTTGCAGAATGACTAAAAACCAATACCGGTCTATGTCTACAACGAGTAAAGTGCGGACCAATAGTGTGACGCGATGGAAAAATACTGTACATGAGTCGAGAAAATTGATCCAATTGGTAATTTATTTTTAAAACCAAATAGTATTTCTTACATAATTAAAAAAAACAAATGATTATTCTATCAAATTATCAAAGACAATGAAAAAAATGTTAAGAAATAAGATGTAAAAAGTCAAATTTTTGCCATTTTCCGCCATTCAATCAATAAAAAGTCACGTGATCTGAACGCGCTAAATTGTTTGTGGGTGGACTTAAGTGAATAACTCTCCTAATATAGTTGATATTCATGCTTATTCAGCAGACGTCTGTTGCAGACAGAAGTTGAATTGTGCATTTGTCTCTTTCCATTACACTATCATGTTAGTTTTCATTTAAAAATTCACATCAAAGTTGCAATATTACATTTCACAATTGTTTTGAAACTTGATTACAGATGTTTTTAACAACAACTTATTGGTTTTTAGCTAAATAAAATTTTTGAGTTAAATTGTGTAAAACCAGACGTGATGCAGTTTTATGCAGAACACTAAATCACAAGCCTTCAAATATACTGACGGATTGGAAAAAAAGAGATCTGGTTAGAATGACATTCAGAGATTGCATAATTACTTTTTTCTGCAACGACTGAGGTATTTGTTTTTCGTGCAAAATTCCACACCACTTCAGTTGCCTTCGGAAAATCTATTTCTCTGTTTCAACTCCTCTAACATCTCGTTAGCAATATTACAGAACGAACTTTCTGAAGAATACTTTCCACCTGTAGATGGTAGCCTCTTTTTAACTTGAAGACACAAAAACTGGTGCTCTTAAAACACAATAAATATCAAATTAACAGAAATGTTTACATGAAACTAGAATGTTGTGTTCCGCGGAACACATGTGTCGCCTGCATGGAAAAAGTTGAAATGTTTAATAATACATAATAAAAATATTTTATTTAAGTTGATTTCAATACTACACCCCAGAACACACGTGTCATCTAAATTGCATTTAAAAGGGGAATAACTAAAATAATGATGAAACCTGAGTTATCATCTTCAAAAATTGGTTTGTAAATGCAGATGAGTTATTCGAAGTATTTAGTGAATTAATTGAACAAGTACTTTCCATTTTACAGGCAACACTAAGTTTCATGTTAACGTTGCATTTGAAAGGGACATAACTCATAAAATATTGAAACTGGAGTTATCATTCTTGTCGTCACAGATGGCATTGTTCATGCTGATAATATATTCCAAGTATGAAGTGAATAGGACAAGTACTTTCAAAGTTATAGGCAACATTAAGTTTCAGGTTAAAGTTGCATTTAAAAGGGGCATAACTCAAAAAATATTGAAACTGGAGTTATCATTTTTGTCGTCACAGATGGCATTGTTCATGCTGATGATATATTCCAGGTATGAAGTGAATAGGACAAGTACTTTCAAAGTCATAGGCAACATTAAGTTTCAGGTTAAAGTTGCATTTGAAAGGGGCATAACTCAAAATATTTTGAAACTGGAGTTATCATTCTTGTCGTCACAGATGGCATTGTTCGTGCTGATGATATATTCCAAGTATGAAGTGAATAGGACAAGTACTTTCAAAGTTAAAGGCAACATTAAGTTTCAGGTTAAAGTTGCATTTGAAAGGGGCATAACTAAAAAAATATTGAAACTGGAGTTATCATTCTTGTCGTCTCAGATGACATTGTTCATGCTGTTGATATAATCCAAGTATGAAGTGAATAGATCAAGTACTTTCAAAGTTATAGGCAACATTAAGTTTCAGGTTAAAGTGGCATTTGAAAGGGGCATAACTCAAAAAATATTGAAACTGGAGTTATCATTCTTGTCGTCACAGATGACATTGTTCATGCTGATGATATATTCCTAGTATGAAGTGAATAGGACAAGTACTTTCAAAGTTATAGGCAACGTTAAGTTTCAGGTTAAAGTTGCGTTTGAAAGGGGCATAACTCAAAAAATATTGAAACTGGAGTTATCATTCTTGTCGTCACAGATGACATTGTTCATGCTGATGATATATTCCAAGTATGAAGTGAATAGGACAAGTACTTTCAAACATTAAGTTTCAGGTTAAGGTTGGGGGACTACCGGACGACACCGACGACGACGACGACGCCGCCGGACAATAGGATCCCTATGTGTCTACCTGCTATCGCAGGCGACACAAAAAGACACACTTTAAAATTTGAACTTCAAGGACATGATGATCATTCGAAAGAAATTTTAATTGCACCTGTTGGGTGAAGGCCTTACAACCATTGCATTTATTATATTATGGGATTTCATAATATCTTGCTGGGCCTTTTCGGTAGAAGTGGCAGTAAGTCAAAGATTGTAGGCGTTTGGCAATTCTGTCCTTAGTAAACCCAACTTTGTGTACTTAACTCAGATTTCCCCATGAAAGCACGCAATCCATTTCGTCAATTACTTAAGAGTAAAACGTGCACTTTAAATTCACCAACATTTTGTTTACATGTTATTTGTCTTTAACATAATATCCCAGTTTAAGCTTTTCATTTGCACCCGTTGTTTACATGTTTGAAAGGTCGCTTGCTCCATGCACTTTTATCAGGTACTTAGTGCATGCGCGACCATAATGCGCGGGAAAACTTTCTTACCAAACTATCGGTAGCGTATTGCTAATTGCTTTTTTTATCGGCGATAATTCAATTACGTTAGGTCTTAACTTTGGTTCCTAAAAATAAATAAAGACTATTTTTCATTCTTGAAACTTCGCTTTTTTATTCAGGCACAAGCTGCCTCTTGTTCAAAAGATCATTAATTGAAACCGGTAACTGTTGATTTTTTGATAGCAGTTCTGACTTATTTGAACCAGGAAACTTTGTACGGGTGTGGGTTCGAATTGTGCACTTAATTTTGTTTAATACTGATTGCGTTTGACCATTATTCAAAATGGCTTCATACAGTACTAAAAATTATGAAATTGACAATTTTTCCGATCCGGTCCGCTTCGATCCTTATGTCATCTATAACCGATCCGATTCCATTCCCATTGCGGTACAATTCCAATTCGATTGCACTCCATTTTTTTTCACTCCAGACAATGCGCTCCAAACGATCTTTACACTCAAACCGATTCTTCCGATTCCGATCTTTTCGCTCCCGATTTTCATTGGTCATTAACTATAACGCCAGACAATGCGCTTCAAACGATCTAAAAATTCTTAACGCTCAAACCGATTCTTCCGATTCCGATCTTTTCGCTCCCGCTTTTCATTGGTCATTACTTAAAACGCATCTCGGGCTGAATTTACATTTCTGTGACATTTTTCTTATTTGCAGTTTTGTTTAATTTATTGTTTAAACACCGTGGTTACTAAAAAAGTAAAGTGATCATTTTAGATCTAAAATGACGTCTTACTAAATTTTACATCAGTTTAATGTAAGTGTTTATTACATTGCAGTTTTAAAATATAAGCCTAAATTACACCCGATATAAGTGAGATTCATGTTCATATGAGATGTTTAGGAACCCAGCTGGTTTGGCGTTAATCAAGCCAGTAAATGGCTTTAGTCCGTATGCATCAATAAGCAGTTAATAAAACTTTTGAGCCTAAATTTACGCTCTAGGAAGTAGCAAAACATGCAGAATGTACCATTGAAGAGCTAAACAATTTTTCAGCATAAATGTACGCTGATTAAAGTTTTGAAAGACTAAATAAGAATATTCGTTCCGTTTTGCTTAATTTATGCTGTAACATAGAAATAAGACTTGTGAAACATCGATAATAAACTTACATAAATGTGAATATCGTGTTTATTTCTTTGTTTTTCACCGCTGAAATCAAAAGGGAAAAATAGTTTCTCTTTTAGTTTCTGACAGCGTTTATGGTTTATATTTCATACTGGACTTAATAAATGTTTACGTTCAAACGTGTTTATTAGCATTAAACACATTTCAATTGTGACTCTCCTTACTAAATAAATAATACATTAACGCCATAATGTAGCACGGGTGAATGAACATGTTCGTTATTTCTTCTCTTGTGTAAATATTAAAGGGCACTTTCTACAAAAAGGTTCCGAACTTCATTTCAATAATATTATTCGTATGAATGGCACACACACCATTTATTATTATATGTTTTCAGTTTTATTTACAAAATTATCGTTAAATTAGTTTTTTATTGCTAGTGTTTGATAGCAGAAAACTCAATTAAATTATTGTCAAAACTTGCTTTGTTTTCAGCTACGAAGATTTCAAACAGAAAAATTAAAGTTTACCTTTGAAGCGACGGGTTTGTTTACAAAAAAGTCCGGGATGGATCTTTTTGGTAGGTGCTCGTGACGTAGTATGATACCATTGTTTAAGTCGTTAAAAAAATAGGAAGAAGCGATTCGGATCGCTTCTATATATAACTGAAAAACTATAAATAGAAGCGATCCCATCCGCTCAAAACGCTCCGGTCTTTTCACTCCAAGCGATCCATTCCGTTTCCAATTCGATTGCGCTTCCATTGCGCTCCTAACGGGATCGGTTTGCGGTCCGCTTCCGATCCGCTTGTCAATTTCATGATTTTCAGTACTGTGCATATACAATTAGCAGAGCTAAGTAAACACCAGACACGGCGACATCGCCTAGCCAAGAGTGCTGTGCATGGTTATTGACGTGCCATCCAAGTTTTCAATATAGAAATATTCCGGCAACGCCTATAAACCATAACTATCCACAAATGACCCTCTGACTGTCCTGACATTCACATACATATATATACTCTAAAATGTTATATTTATATTAGCAGACTAAAAAAGCCATTAACAATTAAAAATAGTCATTTCACAAAGTTAATTCAATTACATATGTTTTGCTTATCTAGAATTTTTTTTAAATCCGACTACCAGATGTGACCATACATCAATGAACAAACAAATTATATATAATATTATCAAATTAATTTTAAAGAATGTTACAAGCCTCATGAATTACAATTTGTTTATTTTTGTTAATGGAACATCCCTTTTATTATTAAAGATCTATAGCACGAAAGCTTGGCTGCTTCGCATAAAGCCCAACAACATCTGCAAGGACCCCATTTAGTCTGGATTACCTGCCCCTAACACTACGTTATCACGTCAGGCATACGCCAATAATGGCGACGCACCGTGTATACACAATCCTATAGTAAAAAATATATTTGATGGACCAAACTTTTCAAACTTCGTAAGTATCTTTCTTTTGTTTGCATATATTGATACCGACCCTTAATTTATGATGGTCCACGCTATGTCAAGAGAAAATCGGTTATTATTAAATTGTATAGTTTTCGGACAAATAGCGGACTATATGCATTTCGGATAATCGGGGAAAGCAACAAATATCTAGAGAATTTAGAGAAGCAGTCTGGAAAAATGGCGACCTACGGTGGCCATATTTTAAATCTAAAAAATATTTGTGGACTATAGAGTAAGTCATCAGAAATCTGTTGAAATTTTGTTTGATTTTGTTATTTAAACTTGTACTCATTGTCAACAGTAAGGGGGAAAAAGCCCAAATGAGAATATAGCAGATTCATATTTATATAATTTGAACAGGGAAAGAATGGATCATACTGTGACGTACACATCAAAGTGATAAAGAACGCTACCCGAAATTTATCAGAGACCAAAGCGAGCACTTGTATGGCAAAATCAAAACAACACCATGTTAACCGAAACGCAAGAGAGACACCAGTCACCCAACATGCAAGACTCCAGTACAGAGGTCAAAACGAGTTGTTGTCGATGATGTAAGCTTTTTGTTAATTCCAGGCCTTCCAAATCTTCCGATTTTATCCGATTAGTCTGGATTACCTGTCCCTAACATTATGCTATCGGGTCAGGCATGGGCCAAACATGTCTGTGATCCATAGTATGGAAAAATCTATATGAACATCACTAGAGAAAATCGAGGACCATCTTAATAATAATTTTTTAGGAAGGATATAGGTTAAGCATCATAAGATTAATGTTGTTTTTGAAATGGGCAGCTTGATTCATGACGGAATGGTTGAGTGACGTTGCTTTAAGTTATTTCGGATAGAGCGATTTTCAATTCAATTTCAGATACATATTTTTATAAACACTATGATACTTCAAGAAAGAGCATTTATATAAATGAAGGTTGTTAATGATTATAAAGTATTAAAGTGCTAAGTTTTTTTTAGCTAGTGCAAATCCATTGTAAACACAAATCTGCCTTTGCATCAGACATGGGGAAAATTATTGTTTAAAGTAATGAATTTAATTAGTATTACTTGAGAAGGTTATGCATTAAATTAAGCATTATTTTATTCACATGAGAACTGATAAATAAAAACAAAAGTCAACTGTCAATATGTTTATATACATGTATATGTATAATAAAGTTACCATCATGATCTTTACAAAGTACCAATCTCAAAGTTTGAAAATCTCAAATGACACCTTAAGGACTTGGGACAAAACTAGTCTAAGTACATAAGGATTAATACAGGTTAACCCCTGCTTTAGTAATCTTTTATTGTATTGCTGTTATTTACACATTAGAATGTTTTATTGACAAAGGACTATTGTGGCAACTAAATGTAATCCAATTAAATTATTATGTCACAAGCATCAGCATTATATATATTTTCTTAACAAATAAATCAATTATAGTGAACAAAATCAAATAGTGAACAAAATCCAATAATGCTATGCAATAACAGCATTTTGGCATAGGTAATGCATAAAATTAGCATTAAAATAATGCCAGATCTGTTGCATTAATCAATACCTTGCATTACTGAAAACAAGTAATGCATTATTTATGCATTAGCATTAAAATATAATTAGTCCCATGTCTGCTTTGCATACAATCAGTCAGATAAAGGGTGTAATTTCCTAATGTGAAACACAGTATAGAATTTTATAGTTTGCCAATAGAGAATATTTTAATAAAAATGCTTGTTATGTACCCTTTGGCTATTAATCACCCTTTGCAGCATGCTAATCTGCTTTGTAACATAGCTTGCATGGTGAGTGCTACTGCACTAAAGCACATTAGCCGTTAGGCTCCCTCAGTGCAAGAGGACCTAGGGGTTCAGGTTAGACAATGCAGAAAAATATTCACCATTTGATTCCATTGTAGATATTTCAAGATTCTTGTAGACAATTTGTATGTCTCCAATTGTATTCATAAAAAACTACATATTTTACAAAATATACTGATTTTACTCACAATCTGCACCTTATAAACAAAAACTAACAGTTCAGGTCATGATCAGACATCATAGATGTTCTAGCTGATCTGGATCTACACTGGTCACACGTGTGATAAAATGTGTACATAACTATGGAGTAAAACGTTAAGGCTGTGAAGTAAGCTAATAGTTGGCTCAAATTTAGGGATAGTATGAATGATTCATTACTTATGGAATACCAAAAAAGTAAATATTCACTACACTATAATTATCCGGTCCAATAACCATAGTTATTGACGATAACTGGGATTACCGGCCAGTAGCCATAGTTGGCGAAATCCCAAGTTCTCGGTCGATAATCGTAGTTTTCGTCCATATCTGTTGCACAATTATTTTGATATTCATAGTTATTGGTGAAAAGCCAATATATTGCCAGTTAACCATGGTTGAAGCTGAGAACTATGGTTTTCGGGTGTTAACTATAGTTTCCGGCAATATCCATAGTTATTGGGCCGATAACCATAGTTATTGACAATAACTTTAGGTATCGCCCGAAATCTAGGGTTTAGACCGGTGTGTGAAATTGTAATATGAGATTGCTGTTATGATTTCTTGTTTTATGACAGATTGACACAGCCTCCATGAAACATCTTTAGCTTCTATAGTTACATTTGAAGCCTAAAACAGCTGTAAAATATCTTTTTGGGTAGATTTCACATTATATTATTTAATATTATCACTGTAATGTTGTTTGTAATGTGTAATTAAAAATAATATAATGAAAGCAGTACATCATGACCAAATACAATCGTTTCAAATAAAATACAATAATATGAACATAAATTACATTTGACGTTATTAAACATTATTATTACAGGCCAGCATGGTTATTAAATATAATGACCTTCTGTTTTAAAAGCATGAAAAGACAGACATGAAACAGTTCAGTTGTGACATTTCTTATTAAATTGCCTACAGTATGCTACCTCTAGCCAGTAATGTATGGTTTCTATACTAGCTGGAACCCCCAGGTTGCATGATGCTTGCATTGCCTGGTTAATGGTTAATATGGTTGTGCATCACACCATTCACCTTGCTTATGTGTTACAGAGCCAACTAGCACGAAGCACAGGATGATTAATAACCAAAGGGTACATATATAGAAAGAAGACAAATAGAGCATAATAATTGCATTTGAAATTCATAGAAGACTTTCTGACAACAGATTATATGGGTTTAACATTCTGTTCATCATCCTTAGGTTCAGGTGCAATGCCCTAGCTCTCTACTCTGCAGTGTTCTGTCCGTTATGGGAACAAGACGTTACCAAAAAATGGGAATTCCGGTATAATAGGCATTTCAAAATTTGAGCAATTTTAAAAAATATTTCTAGTGAAACATTAATTTTGTTTAAATTTCAAAATAAATTTATTCATTAATATATTCTGCAAAATAAATTAATAATAGTATTACTTTACACTAAGTTCACAGACGTCCTGAAAGTTGCCAGTCCGAACCTGTCAGGTAAAATTTGGGCTGGTCTTACACAATTTCTATGTTATCAGACCGAGTGTCAGACAAATATTTTAATTCCTTATACTTGCTCATTCCTTTTTATTATCTGTCAGTTCCACAGAATTTGTAATGGCTTATACAGTCGGGACAAGAATTTTCAGAGAACTTGGTATTTGATAGTAAATTTGGTGTGGATAGACTGACATAGATCCAAATATAAAACAGACGAGTTTATGTAGAGTAGACCCTGTGTAGACCCTCATTTTTTTTGGGGGGGGGGGGGCAGGGGCCACCAGTTTATACACATTTTGGAGAAAACGGGGTCCGTCTTCCAAGCACCTGTGATTATGTCAAGGTTGAAAGCTTTCATAACAAACACTTTGAAATAGGACTTTTTTAACATTATTTGAGGCTCTAGGCAATTGGGATCTACAATTAAACCCAGCTATTAAGAATTTAAGACATTATTCCAAACTATCAGTAAATAATATCAAAATATAACAATAAGTGAATTATATTCCAGATGATTAAAAAGAAGGCTATGTAATTTGCCAAAATTCTATAGCATCAGGTGTCCAATATATCCGAAATCCAACTACACTTTCATCTGTCCGAAAACTATTCACCTCAACAACTATTATTTTTCTTCCAAACCAATCGGCATATCGCAAAATAAAATACTTATATCATTTGCCAATATCAATTACAAATGGAAAAAAGGCATTTTTTCAGATGGTCCATGGATTTCTATAAGTAATATACAAGTATAATATGTGGTAGATAATTTTGCATAACAAATACGCGATATGTTCGTATTTGGGTAACAAATCGGCTTTTATTTTGATTATTAACATTTGTTATCAGCTCGTGTCTTACTTTCACTTATATTAACGCATACGAGTGTGCAAATCAGATTCTGCACCGAACAAAAACATGCTTACCACTTCCACGCCAAACATTAAAGGTGCTTGAACATAAACAAATTGGCAATAAAGTACCCATGTAAAGTGCAAAAGCCGCCGTGAAGAAATATATGCAAAAACTCGATAATAATTTCGCTAAAATAGGTCCAAGAACGGTATATTTTGACTAAAAACACAGTTTTAAGTCACAAAATTTTCTATTTTCACTTTGTAAACAAACAATCTTTCAGTTTATACATTCAATAACTTTTTTGTTTAGGCCTCTAGAAACATAAGTTAAAAAACCGAGTGGAGCTTACACATCTGGCCTCCGGGTAGGCGTATTTATATTACGATAACATTGATATAAATCTACTTACCAGGTCAACATATCTCCTGAAATGCACCAAAACACACAATTTTCCGCCATTTTGTTCCGCAGAGAACATGTCCCTCACTTACTTTTCCGAAAAAACCGAATACGTTGGACCCCCTGTACTTACGCTATTTCCTAAATATTCCTTCATTCTATACCGCCATATTTGGCGCATGCCAGACGTACTGTTTGATAGTACGACGGGTACCAGACTAGGACTCCATTGGGGACCACCGCCCGTCTTATTCCGAGAATTCCTTTACTTTACATCTTCAATCTTTGCATCGCGATGCTAATTCCCCTACTTGTCATTACACTGCGTCTACAAACACCAATCTCGCTCAAAGCATTTGCAATGTCTTGCCAAAGCACGGTTTTAATGGCATATAAAGTTCTTGAAATTCAGTTTACGGACCCTTTTTATCTTTACTTTTCTGGTTTTTTTTATAGACTTGGTTATGCATTTGGACTCTCACATTCAGCCATCTTGAATATACCAAACAAGGAAGTTGAAGCAGAAAGAGGAAAACCTCCAAAGCAGCATTTTAACGGTAATGTTACTTAACATCAACGTTTAATATGAATTATCAACGTATCCTTGCATACCAGATCAGGTCATCTGGTGCTTTCACTCGTGTAGAAAAGTTCGATCCTACACCCCGATGTAGAATGAGTCACGTGAGTGACGTCACGTCTTCAAGTATCTGACGTAATATATTCAAGTTAGTGACGTCATTTTTAAAAAAAGGTTTGCGTTAATGTCAATATTTCAGCATAAGGAATATAAATTAATTTATATACATACACAGAACTGTTATAAATATAAATAAGAGGTGTGCAAGAAAAAGTATCTTTCATGAGACATTCGGTAAAGATATAAAAATCAGTCACCTCGGGTGAACTGTTTTGGCGCGAACTCGGCACAGCCTCGTTCCCGCAAAACAGTTAACCCTCGGTGACAGATTTTTCCATTACTTATTTCACCCCACACTCATGCATGATACTTATCTACCACGCTGAATGCAAAATATTATTTTTTTTTAAATCCAAATCAAAATTAAACATTATAACGTCTACATACTTTGCGTTATCAAAACCTGAAAAGGCCAAGGGGAATGTAATGAACTTCTAACCTTGTATATATCAATTGATGCAAATAAAAAACCATTAAATAAAAGATAAACTTTCTATGTCTGTAAAACCATCGCGGAATTCATCAACGCGAGTTCGAAATCCTTACATTTACGAGGTAATTAGTATATTTATTAAAGGCGTAAATATTTATACAGAACAACTTTCCACTTCATACGCCATAAAGTAAATCATTTGTTAAACTTTCAAGGATTGGTATTTGATTAATACTATAATTCTTTTATCAGACCAGATATCGATTTGAGAAATGATGAATATACAAACACAATGTTACAGGAAAAATACATCAATAAAATATCCATATGTTTGTAATAAAATTGATTATGTTTAAGTATTCTATTCCTCTATAACCACCAACCGTAAGTTATTTTTAAATTAAGATTTTACTGCCTGCTTCTTGATTTAAGGGTAATCAACAACTACATAAACCGATCTAAATCAGAAATATTGACTTATTTAATCTTCGAGAACCCTTTTTATAACAAGTTTACAAAACTACTTGTTGATAACCATTTTATGACGGCATCCGTGTTATTCCGCGAATATGATACATATTGTCGTTAACGTCGTTTCTATGCAATATTGTAACCACAAAGCTACTCTACCTCATTTACCTTGTATTAAATCATCATGATATATCAATGTTATTAATTACAATGCTACTCCACCACTTTTTTCGTATAAGACTTTATGATTACTCGATGTTTGATATTCATAACGCTAACCTAACTCTTTTACTTTGTTATCATTATGATATCTCAGTGTTGTTAATCACAATATAATCTCTATTGTTTTGTATAAGATCATTATGATATCGCAAATTTTTTTTCACAACGCAACTCCACCTCTTGTGTTGTATAATGTCATTGTGAATTTGTGAAATTTCAGTGGTATTTATCACAACACTACTTCATCTCTTTTGTTTTGTATGAGGTCATTATGACATTGCAATGATATTAATCACAACGCAACTCCACCACGTGTTTTGTATATTAAGATCATTATATCTCAGTGATATGCATGAAAACGCCACTCCATCTCTTTTGCCTTGTATACGATCATCATGTTATGTCAATGTTATAAATCATAACGCAACTCGCCTTGTTTTGTATAAGTTCATTATGATATCTTAATGGTATTTATCAGACATAAAATTATTACCTCTAAACACGGCCCAACGATTACATGATTTGCTCCACAACTAAAACAAGAACACTAAGACTTCCGGACAAGAGCGAATGGGTTGTTTTATTTACAAAAATTGTATAAGACTCACTTTTATAAGACTAATTTTCAATTTATGTCTTATTAATTTTGATGTGGTTGTAATGTTTAACGATATTAATAAGCGAGAAGCCATTTTAAATATTCGATTTGTCCTCCTATTTTGGTCATATTCTTTCAAAATGAAGCTTTTAAAGGACAAAAATACAACAAGATTAATCAAAGAACAAACATATTTATCACGAATGAAATTTAAGCCATTTTATGTGGTTTACTGAAGAATGGTGCCAGAAGAATTTGGTTGCGTACGTTAATGTTACTCTTACAAACTGGTTGGGACCGTATTTTAAGGACGAGTTTAGTAACTTACAATATAAACATTCAGTTGCGTTTATTCTGTTCTTTAATGTCCTTAGCGTTCACAAGTAGATATCCACAATACTATGAACGACTTACTAATAAGTATATAATAGATATGACAATGCTTAATGAAATCAGATGTGTTGGGAACGCGATTTCATTTTGTTCCTTATAAGCATGATAAAGATAATAAAAAAATGTCGTATTCAGTTAAGCAAACAATACAGCGCGTTTGCTCAAGCCAGGCCACTTTCGTTTATATTACTCTCTTCTCGTTTTAGATTACCAGGCATGGAATTGTTAAGTCTGGCGTTAAAGTTGTGCAATGGTCATCGTTATTTTGTAAAATTGTTTCCAGATGTTAAACTGGCCGACCTTATAACGTAACAAACCCAAGTAACTGCCACGTATATATCTTCAAGATGTTTATAGCAAGACATTCAAGAGGTTTCAGAAAAAATCATCAATATCCATCAATCCACGCTCTCACATTAAGTCGCGAATAGAAGAGGCTGTTAATCACTCTTCACACAGTCAGCCATAACAGTTCATCAATGTAGTGTATACATTTTTCGTTTATAATCTACACTCACCTAATGACCTAATGTTCTAATTGGTCACATTTCGTCTGTATTTTCCCTTAATACGCATTGGCTTAACACTTTTTGGGGGGAACGTCACGGGAAAAGGTACCTTCGGTCATTTTTAGTGATATTTGAGCTTTTACTAAATTTGGAAAGAACTTACAAATATAAACAAATTTCTTATTACTAAAATGTGATTTTATTACACATTTTGACAATAAAATGGTATTTTTACCGCGAAATGCAAAATAAATAATGTCGTCTGCTCAAATTTATGACGTCATTTCAAAGATTGACGTCAACTGTCCGAATGTACCTTTTTCGTGACACGCCCCATTTGTGATCACTTGCCAACAACAGTCTTCAATAAACGATCTCATCTTGTTATAATTTACTTTGAAATAGTTTGGCAAGAGTTATTCTAAATTTTGCTTAAATTCGTTTCGTGCAATTTAAGATCAGGCAACCCGAAAATTGCTCAAAAGTGATTGTTTTATTTTAATAGAACCCCCTTATTATTAGGAAAAACATAAAATCTTATCAATCAGCAGAATTTATGTTTAAACAAATCATCTTCAAAGAAGCCAGTTTTATAATTACCTCCATTTTATTTTAAGACAGTTAATTTTCACCCTGTGTTGTAAGTTATTGATATGGGATTTTTTTTCAGAAAACAATCAATAAATATTAAAAATACATTGAATAATTGATTCCAATATAAAACAGTACTTTTCATATTATGACAGATTAGAGTTTTGAGTGTATATTTTTCTGTATGTAAATTACATTGGTGTAAAATTGTTTAAATTTTAATTATGGGTTTTAAAGCTATATATTTATACGGAATCGACGGCGAAATCGTGTCGATTTCGATTACGGTATTGCGCATGAGCAAAAAGAATTACCTTGAAATTTTGAAACCGTGTCGCAAATTAAGGCTTCTGATTGGACAATATGACTTTCATCCGGGTGCAATAGTCCAGATGGCTTGCTTCCGGATTTTAAAACTGAAAAGCCGCCATTTTGTTTCTCGATTCACATTTTCAGATGTTCTTCTTCCATATGTTAAATAACAATTAAGATTAAATTCGCCAAAAAAATTAAGGTTAATAATGTAAGTTTCTACATTGAATAAAACCTAATATTGTCACAGAGTTTGGGTCTAACAGTAGACTCCACCGTAGCGATGCGTATTACGGTAGTTGTTCGATTTTGGTTCATTAATTAAAATACAGAGTGGCAACGTGACAATTACACCGGTTTCCCCAACATTCTAAAGATTGGAAATTTGCGACTTTTTAAATATTTTTTTTACTGCAATCATCAACAAGAACAGTAAGTTTAACATTGCAGTTAAGATAGTAATATCGATTGCTTTCGTTTTAATTTGGTGTGGGAAAGCGATTAGGTATTGCGTTGAATTAACTCAGGATATTGTAGACTGGACAGAACTGAAACCTGACCAGCTAATGGCATTGAAGATGTGTATTCATGATCAGGACTCGAACTCAAGGTTCTCAGATATAGCATACAGCTACTCTGCTAATATAAGTTGAAATTTGAGACATGGTAAAGCTGTGTTTACCAAATGCTATCTGAATAATGCTTCATTTACAACAAATACAAATTATTAGAGCTACATTTCATAACAAATGAGGCATAGTGTAGAATGATTTAAATAGGAAGCACGGCGAAGCCGTGTTTACCACTAAATATCTTTTTCAGATTTTAGGAATAATTGCTCTGTCAAACAAGTAACTGTTACAAGTTCAAATGTGTTGCATGGTGAAGCCGTGTTGACCATTAATGAATTGGTATAAATTTGAAAATTTATTTATTTTATTTAGTTTTCACAGTCCAATAGTTTGTGCCGAGCTTTTGTATACATGCCTGGGTCCAGATGTTTGAGTGTAATGATCGCTACAGACTTCCCGAAAGCTACTCTGCTAATACAAGATGAAATTTGAGGCATGGTAAAGCTGTGATTACCAAATGCTATCTGAATAATACTTCATTTACAACAAATAAAAATTATTAGAGCTACATTTCATAAAAAATGGGGCATAGTGTAAAATGATTTAATTAGGAAGCACGGCGAAGCCGTGCTTACCACTAAATATTTATTTCAGTTTTTAGGAATAATTGCTTTGTCAAACGAGTAACTGTTACAAGTTCAAATGTGTTGCATGGTGAAGCCGTGTTGACCATTAATTAATTGGTATAAATTTGAAAATTTATTTATTTTATTTAGTTTTCACAGTCCAATAGTTTGTGTCGAGCTTTTGTATACATGCCTGGGTCCAGATGTTTGAGTGTAATGATCGCTACAGACTTCCCGACAGCTACTCTGCTAATATAAGTTGTAATTTGAGGCATGGTAAAGCTGTGTTTACCAAATGCTATCTGAATAATGCTTCATTTACAACAAATAAAAATTATAAGAGCTACATTTCATAAAAAAATGAGGCATAGTGTAGAATGATTTAAATAGGAAGTACGGCGAAGCCGTGTTTACCACTAAATATTTATTTCAGATTTAAGGAACAATTGCTCCGTCACACAAGTAACTGTTTCAAGTTCAAATGTGTTGCATGGTGAAGCCGTGTTGACCATTAATTAATTGGTATAAATTTGAAAATTTATTTATTTTATTTAGTTTTCACAGTCCAATAGTTTGTGTCGAGCTTTTGTATACATGCCTGGGTCCAGATGTTTGAGTGTAATAATCGCTACAGACTTCCCGAAAGTTGTAAAAAAGTGTCAGACATGTGGTCGGACAAGATGTGACAATCTCTGACCGAAACAAATTCTGTCTGACTGAAACATTAAACACATTAAATAAGCAAAACACAGTATTAAGGGTGTTTTTTTTTCAGTGGTACGAATTGTCATTATGACGATTACGTAAAATATTTCATTCGAATATCCCCACTCATTTCCCTCGGAACAGTCTTGATTCAAAAACAGCGAGTAAAATTGTAATTTAGCAAGTAAAATTGGAATATGCAGATCAAATTTTTGCCGGACACTCGGTCCTACAACATTGGAAATCACATTAGACCAGTCCAAATTTTACCGGACAGGTCCGACGGTCCGGCGACTTTCAGGAAGTCTGTCACTAAGAAAATAAATTAAGTCATTACGAAATCAATGTATTTGACAAATTTTATTTTTGTGTCTAAATATTTTAAATCAATTTTGACTGTCGACAAATAAATTTATAAAAGCAATTTATAAGATATAAAATTATTTTTAAGATAAATAATTTTGCTGTTGAATTTAATATTTCAGGAAAACAGATTCACATGGAATGCTGTGGGGAGACCAGTTTAACTGTTCTAGACAGTAGAGGGAGCATACAGTCTACATATATTACATCCACTACTAATTCCTGCAATAGAAGGTGCTGCTTTGGAAGTTTATATCACTTGACAAGAAAAAGAATTGTCTATACAATTATACTGTGTGATTGTGATATCAAATAATACAAAAACGTTTTAATGTAGACCTCATTGAAGAACAGTAAATGAACAACATCATCAGTATAATTTCGTTATGTATATAATTTGCTGTTAAATGGAACCATGGAAAATAGGAATAGACTCCTTCAGCATTTGCTTTTCTATTCATGGACTTATTTGAATGTTTCATTCTATTCGGATAATAAATTCCTTTACTGTCACTCATAGTATTATCTTAAGTCCTCAGACCCAAAAGTATGTTTGTTTATTTCAAGTTTGAATATTCAAAGAATAAGACAAGCTTCGCTACTTGCTCTGTCATTGGTGTCACCATATTCCAACTCAGAATTTTAGTGTTGTGGAATGATGTTTTACAATCGACCTTGTTAACCAGATTTTTATGAGTCTACATTTCTTATACCATCGATCAGCCTTGCATTTTGATCACATTTTGGTGCTGTTTAACTAAGAGTTTACAGGCAAACTGGTTTATTCAACATCTCACAGGATTCTTCCAAACTTCACAAAATCATTCAACTCACTAAGATGTAGTGTTGCATCTTACAACCTTGACCAGTTTTGGTTAAAAAGTAAAACGACAAATGATGACTTGTTTCTTTGTTTTACTGTTAAACATACGATATACTTCACTTTTGATTCGTCGATTCCCAGAGAGGCAGTGCCTTAGTTCATATTAAACTTTAATTACAACTGTTTATGCTCAGACTGAAATAAACAAACCTACGTGGTTTTAAAATTTTATGTGAGCTCTAGAAAATCGAACAAGCTGTGAGATATAAATCCTGTAAAATTCATATCAGGTATTACCACATTCAGGAGACAGCGTGAGATGTTGCACGGTGTTGCTCTTTTCGTGTTTTATGTTAACAGCAAGAAGTATTTGTTTTGCCTGGTATATAATTGTTGAAATATTAACACATTATGTCACAGATTTAACAATTACCTATGCTACATTTTGATTATTGGGTTTTCGATTGCTTACAATAACTTAAGGAAAATTGGCTATAATGGGGTAGAACAAAACAACAAACGATTGTTTGAACGAAAGCTTATCTGGATGTATTCAAAATACTAAATTTAATTTTCTGAGACTTTGCTTAATGGGCAGTTAACACAGATCGAGAGCAAAAATTTTTCCATTGCATTTTTCTTATCCGATAATTGGTATCATTACTGTTCAGGAATAGCTTTTATCTTATTAAGGAGCTTTGGTGGACATGTCTTGTTTAATGTTGAAGAAGAATAACACGTCGTCTGTAACCTTTGGTGTCCTCTTCATTAATGATTGATATTTGATGTGATAATGAAAGACACAACATGATCAACATCCATGAGAATGTGTTATATAACATGTGAGCTTCTAAGCTTTAAATATTATATGAAACCGTGTTTAAATGAGAAACTCCTGTTGATGTTTTTTCTGTGAGTTCATTAACCGCAAAAGCATTACCCTGTCCAAGTTTACTAACATACTTATCAGTGCTTTAAGTTGAACCAACTGAACGTTTGCAAGTTTTATCGCCGATACCCAGTTGAATATTTTTTAAGTAGTTTTAAATATTTAAATCACTACTGCAACAAGGTATTTCTCAGTCATCAGTGTTTTATGAAGATTGTAATTATAAACTTGCGAAAGAAAAAGGCAGTGTTAATTTCTTTTTTTTAATTTTCGCGATAACCATCTGTAAATTTCAAAAGAAAGATTACCAACATGATATTCAACAGCGACCTCAATGCTTGGTGATTAAACCAATTACAGTTGAGATTAATGCTTATCTCTTTTTCTGCACGACAGTGACAGGGTTTTAAGAGTTAATGAAGGTGAAACGGGCATACAAAGGAAAGGCCACATCCAGCAGCCTCCCTACACAGCTCAAAAGCAAATAAGCAGAGAGGAGAAGAGAGGTTATTTTGCCACTGCATTCCAATGCGGTAACCTTTCAGGTTCTCACTTTCATTTACTTTGGTGTCTTTTTTGAAATTGTAGTCATTCCTGATATGCATATTTCACATTGTTTTTCTCTTGCCTCCACAATTAAAATAATAACTATAACAACTAGAACTGTCACTTACCATGAACTGTTGAAATTTCTAAAGGATAGTTCTTTAGAATTCTAATTTTAGTGCCCATTTAACTGATTTATTTCCGAATACACAGATGAT
>JAZAYU010001288.1:0-62919 GCA_038501625.1 Corbicula japonica | reverse complement strand
AACTCTAGAATTCACAAGCTGCTCAAATCAGTGCCAGACTGTATAGTCATCAATTTCCTCGATCTATCTGAAAGGATAGTGTATAAGTACGGCTAAGTGGTTATTATTATTTAATTTAAACTACGTGTAAATACACTAGGAGTGCATTAAACAAAATCAAGATATATATATATATATATATATATATATATATATATATATATATATATATATATATATATATATATATATATATATAAATGATATCAATAGATATCTACTGGTTTACTTATTAACCATAAGATAACCGATACATACTATATATCTACTTCCGTATTTCAATCAATTTATTACAAAACAAACTTAATTAATAAGTTGTTATCTTTAATGCATTGTTAAAAGCAATATGCATTTCCAACAATGCTCATGAAAAAGCTTTATCAAAAGGTGCCTGCAATAATTGCATATTTTGTCGTTTTTATCTGTTTTAATTTTTTTTTCATCTGTAAGGAGATGGTGCGATACAATAAGAAATAAAGAGCAAACACCAATGCAAGGACTGAAGACCGGGCCCGAGTTCTGACAGATGTTGGCGACCTGGAACATTACAGCACTCTGTGCTGGTCCTTAGCTGGTTTACTCCCGCCAACATTATCTTGCTATTTAAAATAGCGATATTGATAATCATTTATTTGAAGGTTTGTTAGTTTCTTTTATATTTCTTTTTTTAAATTTTCACTTTTAAATAAATGACCTTGAATTTTATTATAAATTGAAAACATTACAAGTTTCGTGGATACTTCTTTACTTGCAAAAATTCGTAAATGGCATATTCACACGTTTTTTTTTCTTTCAGAATGGTTCTAAAGAACTAATTAGTACCAAACTGCTACTCTCTTCATAAAAAACCATCCTATGTGCTGTGGAAATGGCAATCGGAAATGATGTTGGTCGGTTTAGCGTCTCTTATCTTCGTGTTAAAGCAACTTCAAAGTAGACGTGTACAATCTCATCAGAGACATGATACCAGAAAACTAGAAATATAAACATTTTAAATTAACAAAACAACTGCGTTTACACACTTACATGTGAAACAAAAATAACTTCTGAATCAGCTTTTCTATTCGACTGCCAACGATGTTCTCAACAGTAGTCATCGACTGACTGACACCACAATAGCTCTACAAAGTGTTTGTTCATTGTCTAGAATAGTGTGATATCCTCTATAAGGGATTCATAATCTAAACTTATGCACACGTTATGTATTGAAGGCATTCTGTGATATCATTTGTTTCATTATTTTTAGTCACAAAGTTAATGAAGTAATAATTATTAAACACAACCAAAAGTTGAAGTCCTACTGTTAAAGGTATAATCTGAGATCATAGTTATACCTTTTAGTGTGAGGTTCCATCGTTGCTATGGTGATATCATTTGATGATTACAAGATGTTATAACAATAAATAAATAAATTGCATACTTTTATTCTTAAATTAAAAATCATTCTTCAAGACTTATTAAATAAATATCTTTCAAGGTTTTTCGCTTACAATGTACTACACTTTTAATAAATAAGTGAACTTATACTATAATAGCTATATCGTACTTACGCTAATTCTGAAGTCAGTGTAAATATAAGAACACCATTAGTTTTCACGTTATTATTTTAATATATACCCCCCCCCCCTACATTTTGGGACACTTAAAAATTGCTACTCACTTTCAGAAACAATATGATTTAATCCCTTAATTTGGGACACGAAATCTTTAAGTTATAATAACTGTCAGAATAAATAGACTGATTACGGTATCCATTATCAACAAATGATATCACCATATTATCATGATTACGGCAATATATTTCACTGTGTTATTGTACATATTTATCATTGTATTATATACCCATGAATGAGTTTAGCAAAGTTATTCCGCAAGATTGATACAACTCGTCAGATAAGAAATTTCTTATTGGACATTTTATCCAATTCTCAAGTTTGCTGCTTTCGGTGTTGTGTGTGACGTCATAACTATGTTGTCGTAGTTTTCCGACACATACCGAACTCCGAAATATGAAATTTCCGTCGCTGTTTATATCCGTTACGATATTTTTACGCCATTCATAAATTTTCTACGACAGTCATAAATTTACTATCAAGTTACTTTTTCTACTACAATTTCGTTAACCATGTTGTTGACTTATATTTTGTTGTTTAATTTATTTTAATTTGTTTTGAGCTAGAAGGGTAAATAATAAAAGAAACATTATGACAGTTTGCAGCCTGTAGGTTCGTATTATTTCTCGTTGCATATGTAAACCACATCATGTTCGACCTTCGGTCTCGCTTGATATTGTTTACATACCTAACTCGAAAAATAAGAGCCTGCAGATTCCATACTGTTGTAATATGCCATATTTATCAATTAATGGATATATCCATTATCACTATATGATATTACCATATTTTGGCAATATATTTCACTGTGATATTACTTTATCAATTAATGGATATATCTATTTTCATTACATGATACAATTATATTAGGGCAATATAGTTTACAGTGTTATTGCATAGATACATGTATATCATTGTATCAATAATTATTGGATATATCCATTTTCATAACATGATATCGATATCTCCACATTATGACATATATTTACCAGTGTTTTTTTACAGATAAATCATTTTATCAATTAATGGATATCTCCATTTTCATTATATGATATCTCCATATTATAGCAATATATTTTACAGTGTTATTGTACAGATATATCATTTTATCAATTAATTGATATGACCATTTTCATACCATGATAACACCATAATATGGTAAATATATTTTACAGTGTTATTGTACAGCTGTATCATTTTATCGATTAAATTATGGATACATCCATTTTCATTACATGATTATACTATGGCAATATATTTCACCGTGTTATTGTACAAATATATATTTTTTCAAATAACTAATATAAGTTTATTTATTAGAAGTTATTACTCGATGAAGTAGGTGGTGTCGCCATATTGTTTACATATTATGTTGTGTTGATTCATAGACGATTTCACTCAATGAAGTAGGTATTGTCGCCTTATTTTATCCATATTTTGTTGTTCTGATTCATAGACTATATCACTTAATGAAGTAGGTGTTGTCGCCTTATTTTATCCATATTATATTGTGCTTATTCGTAGACTATATCACTCAGTGAACACTATAATATTGTATTTAAGACAAAATGAAGAGAAACAGGTGTAATCATTTTTAACGTTTTTGTTACATGTTCTCGTGTGTATCGTGTGTTGATATAATCTCGTCTTTGTGTTACTTAGTTTAAAAAAATATAAAATATAATTTAAAAATTCAGTGGATCAGATATTATTGAGATAATTAAGCCTATAATGCCTTACTCTTTAGATTGTATTCTTTTTTTAATGTTTTATTAATTCAAGAACATCATGTTTGACGTGTCACGTGAAACATAGACCCGCAATGTGTTCTCATATATATGTACCATGTTGAGAAATATATCATTTATCAGACAAAATTTTCTGCATACGAGTGGTTTATACATGTATCCGATCAGTTACAGTTTATAAATATATACTTCAGTATAATGAGTGTAATCTTTTGTATGTATGTTTTAGATGAATTATTCGTGATGATGACAAAGAAAACAAATTGATGATCTGGATAAAATAAAATAAAAAAACTGTTGTTTTTTTTTTCAATATGGTAGGTTTACCAGTCAAAAGTAACTGTTGTAAAGTAAGATTCATGTTGGAGCAGTGCAAAATACAGAATATCTAAACGCGTAAAAAGTTCTAAGTGCACACTTTTCAGTTTTGAATATCTCACGGTAAACTTATTCTAATTAAAAGAAAGTTTGACATTATGTTAATTATGATCAAACAATAACATTTTTACGAAAACCATTCAAATGTTTGACGTGTTTCGTCATCCACGTCGGCATACACGTTTCATGCGTAATCCCCATGCGGCAATTTAAATTTAATTGTTTTATAATCGATTTTGTTTTCCACATGTCCACCTTCTCTGAACAAACGCAAAAAAAACACAACAACACATTGTAACAAATGAATGTTAGACGACTGAAGCCATCGAAAATGCCTTCAAGATGCTTTTAACTGGTACAATTTTAAATTTGTTATAAGAAATCTTGTTGTTACATGTATTTATAAATGCAAAGAAAACTACTTATTTTGCATGTTTTATCAATATGAGAAGAAAATCAAATGATATTATTTTCTAGATTGGTAACGTTGCTTACTTTGAACGCTGAAAATACTCAATTACGTCCTTAAATATTTAAGAAATATTAACAACGTAATTTCGAAAATATTATTATCACATACCTTCCGGTGTGGGAGTGTAATAACACCCGTTATATATTTTCGATATATAACTAGTTATATAACATAGCCGAATCACTATTCATCCGCGTTATCAGCGATCAAAACAAATTTATGAAAATGACTTACTTTTGCCATCTGACCACTTCAGGCAAGCAATCAATTTCTATAAGGATCTTAAGCATCCCTTATATTAATAATATCCGTGGAAAATATAACTTTCTGACATCTGGTTTACTCCGTAAGATAGCAATGGCGAAAGTCTATGATGAAATTCAACAACAGCAACAAAGCCATTTTCATTTCGTTTAAATCGAAAACAAAATGACCCAGACGCTGACATCGTTTTCAGAACATCGACGGTGTGATCTTACAACATCCCCGAAACAAAATAAAAACACTAGAAACACATTTTCAATCCAAATTTCCAGTTTATATCCAGCAAATTTCAATGTTGTCATATGCCGCTATGAAAGTTTACACAAATGACGTCATACACTAGATCGATTTATTTAATAAAACCCAACTTCAGAAGCCTATAAATGATAGATTCTTTTATCTAGACTCTAGCGCAGTTAATTTTATTAATTTATTTTTACTTATTTTGGCAAATGGGAAAACGGTAGGATAAATTCTTTTGGGACTAGCTTATGTATCACCCGATACGACCGAATTACACACGTTTTAAATTCGCTCTATTAGGCGATAGAAAGGGACATTTCATTGATTTTGCTTGTTTTTTCAGGGTATGTGATAAATAGAATACATCATTCGTGATCATTTTATACTGAAATTATTAAACTCGTCATCTAAATCGATATAAAACTCGGCAAAAGCCTCGTTTTATATCGATTTAGATGACTCGTTTAATAATTTCAGTATAAAATGATCACTCATGTTGTATCCTCTATGTATATCATCTGTTTGATAAGTGTCCAATCTAAAACTAAAGTTAATAAAAACTTCAAAATCGAATTATTCGAAAATGACATCAGAAATATTTAAAAGCGTGTCCTAATACTGGTCAATTTTATCGAAATGAATACATGTTTTCGTTTGGAAAGGCTATTAAACATCTATCATAGAGAATAACATCGTCTCAAACTGCTAGACCATTCAAAACTTCTTGCCACAAAACAATGTAAGAAAAATAGAATCTTCTCCTTGAAATCCTGTTGAACACGTTATGAATAAAATAGAGAAGAGTGTGGTTGCCCATCTTGCCCAAGCTGACCGTTACGAAGCCACAGTAAGTTATTTTAGTGCAATGGAAGGGTAAACTACAGCATTTCCTTTAAATTTGCATCACATTAAAATGAAACAAAGATAAGAAAATGACCACAACTGTTAGCAGCTGCAATGATTATTAACATAGAGAATTGCTTTCTGAGTACAGGTGAGCTAAATGTTACTATTTTGTAATCTCGTTAAGCAGATTTAAATGTGTTGGTATGCGTTAATAGAATATTGATACTTCTTCATTGTAATATACACTTTTCTGAAAGATTCAATCAAATAATTTGAAAACTCAAACTGAACATTTTCAATATGGGTTTCTTTTTCTGCGCATGATATTAACGTGTGCTTTTGACCACTGACTATAAAATTCTTGTGCAATTAGTTTCTTATTAAATATATATTTAATGTAATTAATGTTTGCTTTATAACTGATATACTTGATTTTTGCTTGTTTCATATAAGCAATGTTTCTATATATGTTTACAAAAGAACCGTTCTTCACAAGTATCCAAATGTGCAAAATGTTCCGTGTTTATTATATCAATATTGAAATGTGTCATGTCCCATTGTTCCTATAATTGTTCTTTCCCTTCTATTTATGTAAGGAATAGGGTGTGATGTTTCACAATATGCTCGCAAAATGTATGATTAATATGTGATATCAGCTCATTGATAAATCAACTGATACAATTATGTCAATATCACAGTATTACCTTATTATTGATTATTTGATAAATATTTGATAAAATATATAAGGGGAAATATGGTAAATTGAATAACAATATGCATGATTATTTGAATCCATTGAATGTATCAATACTGAAGAATAAAATAATATTATTAAATTTTTAAATGAACAAAGTTGTTTTTAATTATAAGGACGTTGGTCTAACAAAGGAGCCACATGTCATTAGCTGTGTTAAGAGGTACCAAAGCACTTGGCGTTTCACTTGTCCGTAGCTGTGCTGAGGGGTACCAAAGCACTGGGCGTTTCTCTTGTCCGTAGCTGTGTTAAAAGGTACCAAAACACTGGGCGTTTCTCTTGCCCGTAGCTGTGCTGAGGGGTACATAAACACTGTGCGTTTCTCTTACCCTTAGCAGCTGTGCGTAGGGGTACCGAAACACTAGGCGCTTCTCGTGCAGGTAGCTATGATATGAAGCATCACAGCACTGTGTGTATTTCAAGACAGTAGCAATTCTTTTCATAAAAAAATGACAGTGCATAGTTAGATAAAATTGTACCAAAAGCAACTAAACGTTATGTTAAGTTATTTTTTATCTTCAAATAATAGTAAAACAACTAAAATGTACAAAATATCACAAAAGACATTGTCTCCCGTGGCGTGCTTCAAATAAGGCGTAATTAAGAAATCCAATATGGGATGAAAAATAGTTTAGATGACATATACTTCGGGCAGGTGAGCTGGGCACAATAACAGGTGAAAGTGTGAGTAGCTGTGCTATGACTGAGATGACGAGATGTGACTTAAAAATACATGGTATGTGTGCGGAGTTGGAGTACATGTAATAAGCTTGCCTAAGAATAGTTAAATATTCAAGAGTTTTAGAAAATAAACCACGGTAGTTTTCATGTCCATATTTTGAATTACTTTTAATAAACCACCGTTACAAACTTTGTTGGTGCTGTTGTTGTTGAGAGGTCGCAAAAATGGCAATTGGCAAGACCTTGCTAAAATTGCAAAAATGAATTTTGGGGAAAATTCTTATTGCCACCTAGATTTTAGTAAAGAAATGTCTTTAGCTAAGGATGTAGTGCGACCCCTTCATTTCCAGTTCTATGTCCCCCCTGCCTCTTAACGCGGACATCATAGTGTTGAAATACCAGCTGTCCATGGTTTAGGAAGACCTTTCCAGGTAGTTTTCAGGCTTGAGAGTGCACTTTGGTTCAACCACCGACGTTCCGCAAGCTAGCTGGTTAGCTTCCTCACAAACTTACGGCGTTGAAGGGCAGGTGATTCTTAGTCCGAAACATTAACCCTATACTCCATATATATATGGTATATTATACCAGTGTGCAATCTGTAGGTTTGTATTAGTCGAGTTGAGTATGTAAACAATATCACGCGAGACCGAAGGTCGAGCGTGATGTGGTTTACATACGCAACGAGAAATAATACAAACCTACAGATTGCACACTGGTATAATGTTCCTTTTATTATATACCCTTATTTCACTACCAATTAAATAAGCACTAAATCATTAATCAATAATGAATAGTGAAACGTGATGTAAGGAATTACGTCACAATAATCCATGAATCTCTACGTCATCGAACAAATGTTTACATTTTCAAGCGCCATGATGTATTCTGACAGATAAACAATTATTAAACTTTCAAATCTTGAAGGAATAAAAACAATTACAGCAAGATCTGGACAAGACCCGAAGATGTTGGAAGTGTTTACCGTGGTATTCGATATGTAACGACTAGGGTTTTATAGTGTTTCATTCTTATACCACAGCAACGAGCTTTGTTTACATCATATCATAGGGTCAGGCTTTAAACAGAAAATAGGAAGGATTGTTGCAAATAGATATTTAAATTAGGATAGACGATATGTACTTTTCTTCGCTCCTAAAACAGTAGTCTTTTTATACTTGTTCCATTTATATCCGCAATGACTATCTATTAATTTAACTTTCTTTCACATTTTTTATGATTTCATTTCTAATTTAGATCTATATTTATTTGAAAATGCCGTGAAATCGTTGATTATTTTTAAAGAAAGAGTATCATTTGAGTCAACAAATCTAAATTTGTAAAAAAAATCGCCGTTTGAAATCGCCCATTTTGAAACGTAGAAACTACAAAATACAGAATCGGAAAATAGGACAATGTGCGATACGGAATTTTTAATCTGACGAGTTGTATCAATTTTGCGTATTAACGCTGCACTATGCTAAAATCATTCATGGGTATATTATAAATACGGAATATTATGTAAGTATGCAGTCTGTGGGCTGTTATCGTTTCGAGTCTTGTGTGTAAACCGTATCACGCGAGACCGAATAATTCCTTTTATTATATACCCTTCTCACTAAAAACAAAACTAACACATAAACATTCAACAACTAGTTTACTAGTACAGCGTCATGACGTCATGTTTACAATATTTTATAAATGGCGGATTAATACATGTCCCGCCTACATGTCCTGTCAAAATTCATAACATGTTGTGCATATACCGTAAAGTTTCTCAACACAGTAAATTTCATTGTAATGTGATCAGGACATAAACGTAAAATGTGAATATTATTCACTATCGCTGTCTTTTTTTGGGAACAGGGGATTTTTTCTGGATTTTTTCTGGTTAATAATTGTGATGCTACAATTGATAAGTGATGCGTTTTGAAATATTTTACCAGAGAACTGGCAAGTGTTTTTGGAAATTATTTCGGACATTTGATAGTGGTTTGCAATTTCCACGAATGGCATTGACATAATATCACGCGGAATCTGGATTGCTAGGTTTGTGGTAGGTGTTTTATGTTCTGTAGTTTCATGACCTTGATTGTCGGAAAGAATATCCGATATTTGCATAATATGGATGCAGCAGACGCAGCGCAGCGTTAAACAAATTCTCGTTTTTATTTCAGATATTTTAATTTTATTAACCTTTGAAATATTTCGAATTTGTTTCTAATTTTTACTTTTCATAAGGGATTTCTCGTTTATATAACAAATATAAACGTTTTAAATCGTATCGATTTTAACCTGACATGGTTATTAATAGAGTATATAGGACACTGACGGGATTATCCAATACTAATTTTGAGTTCGGTGTGCGTCGTAAACTACCGGAAAATTACGAACATATAACACAAGTTTCAAGTTTCAAGTTTATTAGGCATATCAGCAAATACATGCTTTTGGCCCTTAACAAGCAAATAAGAGAATATGGCATACATATTGAACATATGTGAAGAAAACACAATTATAACATTACAAAAAGGTAATATATGCATATCAGGAATCGCCACACTCAAAATACACAGCCTCCCCACGCAGCGAAAAAGAAGAGAGGAAGAGAGAGAGTGCATGTTTTATATACGTATGTCAATTAAAATAGGACGCCACAAACAATTAACGAAGAAGAGAACCTTTGGGGATACCGCCTTGGAACGGTCAGTGGCAAAACAAATTGCCACTGGGGGTTTAAACCAGGTTCTAGGGTGCACCAACCTCACACTTGCCCCAACAGGTTCTCGTATCACAAAACAAGTACAAATTGTCTTGGTGAAATAACTCCAACCCACCTATCAGCTCAACAATGTTGCATGCAAAAGCATACAAACATATAAACATAAGAATTAATAGCATTGCAAAGCCAAAGGGCGGGTACTCAATGATCTTTCCGAGACCAGAGCAACTGGAGTAAAATCAGCAAGAACACGATGACAGGGATAAAAGAAACAAATCGAGCTTCTAGGTTCTTTAAAGAAAAGATTTCCCCATAAACCTTCATAAACTCTTACACCCCTGCCACCGTCGTGCAACCAAAGAGGTAAGCATAATGATCAACTGTAGATGGGTTAATCACCAGGCCTGCAGAGCGCTGTAAAATATCATGTTGGTAACCTTTCTTTTTAAATTTACAGATGGTTTTTACGAATAATCGGGAGAAATTACTATCGCCTTTTATCTTCTTAAGTTTATAAATTAAATCTCCATAAAAAACTGGCTGTGAAATTCCTTGTTGCAATAGTGATTTTAAACTGCAGCTGTATTTATGAATTAGATCTGGATATCGGCGGTAAAACTTGCAAAAGGTTTTCCTTAATTTGTGATACCGATAACCTTGTTTTAAAAGTTTTTCTGTAATGCAAAGATTACGTTCATTGAAATCATTCACATCATTGCAAGCTCTTGAAAAGCGAACAAGCTGAGAGATATAAACCCCGTAAGAAGTTGCACGAGGAACATCGCCGTCTAGAAACGGAAAATTTACTATATTAGAATTAAAATCATCTCTTTTATCATAAATTTTAGTAGTGACGTAACCATTTTCGATGGATAGATTTAAATCAAGGAAGTTTGCTTGCTTTTCTGAAGTGTTCGCTTTATTAAGTTGTAGTTCTTTAGGATAAATCTTATTAACCAGTGATGGAAAATGGTTATTATCTATATTTAATAAATCATCAAGGTACCTCGAGGTGTTGTTAAAAGCTGTAATAATATCATCTTGATGTTCGGTAGAAAGAGATAACATAAAATCTCTTTCATAACAGTATAAAAACAGATCAGCAACAAGGGGTGCACAATTAGTACCCATTGGAATGCCTATTACTTGTTTATAAATAGATGTACCAAATCTCAAATAAATATTATCCAATAAAAATGTGAGCGCCTGGATAAGGTCTTGACAGGTCCATGAAGTATAATTATCATAAGAACCATCTGTAAAGAATGCCCTATGTTCATTACAAGCAATAAATGTTTCATTTTCTCTAGCAAAAGTTTTTTCAATGAGACTGGTTAGCTTGTCTCTTATTAAATTATGAGGGAGAGAAGTATACAAGGTAGAAAAATCATATGTAGACAAACAGAACGCCTGAAAATTATTTGATTTAAGTTTCTTCAAAACGTCATTTGAATTTTTTATAGACCAAAATAAATTTTTGCCAGTAGTTTCAAAAACTTTTTCGCAATACCTAATTACATGTTCTTTTATAGCTGTTAGACAAGATGTTAAGAGCACGGATAACTTTGTTGTTGTACAAGAACTAGAGTTAGCGATAAATCTTGCTTTGTACGGTGTTTTGTGCATTTTAGGCAACCAATACATAGTAGGTACTTTGTCTTGTTTAGGCTCAACACTGATTCTAAATTTTGTAATTTGTAGAGTGTGTGCAGTAACAATATCACTCTCAGATGAAGAAGTCAGTGTATAAGCATTAGTGCTATTCAGCTCTTCAGTTTGAACATTAATATAGTGTATACGTCACACTATAATAACATTATTTGAAGCCTTATCAGCAGGTGTTAAAACAAATTTGTTGTGAAAATCTTGAATACCCTTTTTCAAATGACGAAAGTTAAAACGAGGTCGAGGTGGTAGTAAAGCTTTGTTTCTTTTATAGAAGGATATACGAGTGTCAATTATTTTGAATATTTGTTTTTTCCAGTTTGAAAGAGCATTAGGCTCAGCATGTTCTCGTTTACACCATTTATTGCAAAAAGAGTTTAAAGACTCTGCAATTTCCGCACGACATGTATTAAAGTCGATGTCCGATGGAATTCTGTATTTTGGACCTTTTGAAATTAAATTGCGGATTCTAAAGTCTTTGATAACATTTAGATCCCCTGTAACGATATGACCGGCAGGTTGATAGCAAAATTTTGAATTAGAACAGTCTCAAGATAATGGTGTGTTTTCAACAATCTGTAAATCCGAGGTAATTTTGTTGTAATTGAAAATTGTGTTTCTTATAGGCTTGTTATATTTATAACAAACGATGGGTGTTTCAGTATTCTTGAAATAATTTGGTATAGCCGATTCAACAGTTTTATCTTTAAATATACTTGGAAGGTCAATAAAATCTATGCCTTTATTTAAAAATGAAATTTTAAGGAAATGTCTTTAGTGATCAGATTCCAAGTCAATGTGTGGTCTTAGAACATGCCGAGTGTAACACTGAGTAAGGCTTGCAACCTCATAAAGTGGATGAGTTCGAATAACAATATCATCGGCTTCCTTATCCACTTTATGTAAACTTGAAATAGAAAGAGAGGCTAAACGCGACAGCATAGCATGTCTACCAGAATGTTTTAAAATATTTTGAAGGTCATAAATAGAACAATGAACACGGGATTTTCTTTTGATGTTACCATTAGTCCTTATCCCATGTGACCTCGATTTACGTTTTCGTATTTGAAGCAAACCAAAAATGTCAAAATCAGGGTTTTTTGAAATGTTGCCTTCTTGATAAATGTTATCATTTAAACCAAGTGGATAAGGAGTTTGTAGTTTTTTTATCCAGTTATCTTCTGCAACAAGTCTTGCTCTAATTTTAAATGCTCTTGAAGCACTGTTATCAAATATAATTGTTTCCACAGGTTGAATATTTACGTGTTTTAAAGTGTGGCCTGATTGTTTAAAATGTTTATATAAATATGTATTGATTTTATTATTGTTTCGTATTTTAGAACAGTGCTGGCTAAAACGTGTCTTCAAAGGGCGTCCCGTCTGTCCTACATATTGAATGCCACAATTTAAAGCGTTTCAAGTTAAAAAAATGAAATATGCATATCAGGAATGGCCACATCCAGCATACACAGCCTCCCCACACAGCCAAAAAGTAGAGAGGAAAAGAGAGCATGGTATTATAATAATTAGTTTCAAAATGGACGCCACAAACAAATAACAAAAGTGAGAACCAGAGGGGTTACCGCCTTGGAACGGTCAGTGGCAAAACAAAATGCCACTGGGGGTTTAAACCAGGTTCTAGGGTGCACCAACCTCACACTTGCCCCAACAGGTTCTCGTATTACAAAACAAGTACAAATTGTCTTGGTGAAATAACTCCAACTTATCCATCAGCTCAACAATGTTGCATGCAAAAGCATACAAACATATAAACATAAGAATTTAATAGCATTGCAAAGCCAAAGGGCGGGTACTCAATGATCTTACCGAGACCAGAGCATCTGGAGTAAAATCAGCAAGAACACGATGACAGGGATAAAAGAAACAAATCGAGCTTCTAGGTTCTTTTAAGAAAAGATTTCCCCATAAACCTTCATAAACTCTTAAACCCCTGCCACCGTCGTGCAACCAAAGAGGTAAGCAAAATGATCAACTGTAGATGGGTTAATCACCAGGCCTGCAGAGCGCTGTAAAATATCATGTTGGTAACCTTTCTTTTTAAATTTACAGATGGTTTTTACGAATAACCGGGAGAAATTAACATCGCCTTTTATCTTCTTTAGTTTATAAATTAAATCTCCATAAAAAACTGGCTGTGAAATTCCTTGTTGCAAAAGTGATTTTAAACTGCACCTGTATTTATGAATTAAATCTGGATATCGGCGATAAAACTTGCAAAAGGTTTTCCTTAATTTGTGATACCGATTACCTTGTTTTAAAAGTTTTTCTGTAATGCAAAGATTACGTTCATTGAAATCATTAACATCGTTGCAAGCTCTTGAAAAGCGAACAAGTTGTGAGATATAAACCCCGTAAGATGTAGCACGAGGAACATCGCCGTCTAAAAACGGAAAATTTACTATATTAAAATTAAAATCATCTCTTTTATCATAAATTTTAGTAGTGACGTAACCATTTTCAATGGACAGATTTAAATCAAGGAAGTTTGCTTGCTTTTCTGTTGTGTTCGCTTTATTAAGCTGTAGTTCTTTAGGATAAATCTTATTAAAACATAAATGATATTATCTGTTTGTCAATCAATATCTGTACTAATATTCACTGAAAAAATTCTTCCATTAACATTTGATTTTATAGTCGAGTTACATTTTAAAAAACTACAGCACCTACACCTCTTTAAATTACACTAAGTGACGGTGCGGGTTCGCTCCCAGCTAGAGACACTATCATTTGAAATTCACAGTAGCGCTATTTGTGCAGTGTGGCGGCCGTAAAAAGTCTCCCCGTACATTTAGTCAGTACTGTTATCAGTAAATTAACCCGTTACCGATGTCATGCAGTGATTGTTACGTATATCAGGGCTATCCGATCAACGTTTTTTGGCGTTGTCCCGGTTAGCTCAGTTGGTTACGTCGCAGGAATTGCATGGCTAGGCGCTGTCGCCGTGACGGTGCGGGTTCGCTCCCAGCTAGAGACACTATCATTTGTATATAAAAGGATAAGATCTGCGTCTTCCGTCGTTTAGTTTTATAGGCGTGGAAATATTATATTTTTTAAGAATATGTGATTTGATAGGTGACAATTTTATTTTTAAATTATTTTTAAATAAATGGGTGCATTGTGCACTTTGCAAACCGGTCACATTGACGGAAGTAGCCGAAGATAAATTTATTGGAGATAAACAAATTGACGGTTGCATGTAAGTGAAAGTATTTAGTTTAGCCGGAATAAGGGCAGAAGATAGCCTGTGAGTTAAAACGTTTCCTTTTATTTTGTACGCCATGATTGTTTTGTTTGAAAAAATACCATTGTATGATTAGCGACCTTCAGTCATATCGCAAGTTATTAAGTGACGTCACAATGCAATATATGACGTAAATGTTTGCGCGCTTATGGTTTTTTCTATAAATAGCACGCAGAACAATTTATAAATATAGACATGTTGAATCACTGATCCCTAAATAATAAATGGGACTGTAAATGGTGCTTTCCAGTATATACAAAGGCTCAATTCTGAAACCAGATAATACACAAGAATAAAACCATTTAAATATAACAGAAGGTCGGTGAACATACAACCTTCAATGTGGTATATTAGAGTATTTGGGTGAGTGGGGAGGGGTGTGAAAAATGACTGTTAAAAACAATCCCTGAGGGATGAAACGATAACAGTATTGATTGAAAGTACGGGGAGACGTTTTACGGCCGCCACACAGCACAGACAAAACTACTGTGATTATAAAAAGGTAATATATGCATATCAGGAATCGCCACACTCAAAATACACAGCCTCCCCACGCAGCGAAAAAGAAGAGAGGAAGAGAGAGAGTGCATGTTTTATATACGTATGTCAATTAAAATAGGACGCCACAAACAATTAACGAAGAAGAGAACCTTTGGGGATACCTTTGGGGAAAAGATTTCCCCATAAACCTTCATAAACTCTTACACCCCTGCCACCGTCGTGCAACCAAAGAGGTAAGCATAATGATCAACTGTAGATGGGTTAATCACCAGGCCTGCAGAGCGCTGTAAAATATCATGTTGGTAACCTTTCTTTTTAAATTTACAGATGGTTTTTACGAATAACCGGGAGAAATTACTATCGCCTTTTATCTTCTTAAGTTTATAAATTAAATCTCCATAAAAAACTGGCTGTGAAATTCCTTGTTGCAATAGTGATTTTAAACTGCAGCTGTATTTATGAATTAGATCTGGATATCGGCGATAAAACTTGCAAAAGGTTTTCCTTAATTTGTGATACCGATAACCTTGTTTTAAAAGTTTTTCTGTAATGCAAAGATTACGTTCATTGAAATCATTCACATCATTGCAAGCTCTTGAAAAGCGAACAAGCTGAGAGATATAAACCCCGTAAGAAGTTGCACGAGGAACATCGCCGTCTAGAAACGGAAAATTTACTATATTAAAATTAAAATCATCTCTTTTATCATAAATTTTAGTAGTGACGTAACCATTTTCGATGGATAGATTTAAATCAAGGAAGTTTGCTTGCTTTTCTGAAGTGTTCGCTTTATTAAGTTGTAGTTCTTTAGGATAAATCTTATTAACCAGTGATGGAAAATGGTTATTATCTATATTTAATAAATCATCAAGGTACCTCGAGGTGTTGTTAAAAGCTGTAATAATATCATCTTGATGTTCGGTAGAAAGAGATAACATAAAATCTCTTTCATAACAGTATAAAAACAGATCAGCAACAAGGGGTGCACAATTAGTACCCATTGGAATGCCTATTACTTGTTTATAAATAGATGTACCAAATCTCAAATAAATATTATCCAATAAAAATGTGAGCGCCTGGATAAGGTCTTGACAGGTCCATGAAGTATAATTATCATAAGAACCATCTGTAAAGAATGCCCTATGTTCATTACAAGCAATAAATGTTTTATTTTCTCTAGCAAAAGTTTTTTCAATGAGACTGGTTAGCTTGTCTCTTATTAAATTATGAGGGAGAGAAGTATACAAGGTAGAAAAATCATATGTAGACAAACAGAACGCCTGAAAATTATTTGATTTAAGTTTCTTCAAAACGTCATTTGAATTTTTTATAGACCAAAATAAATTTTTGCCAGTAGTTTCAAAAACTTTTTCGCAATACCTAATTACATGTTCTTTTATAGCTGTTAGACAAGATGTTAAGAGCACGGATAACTTTGTTGTTGTACAAGAACTAGAGTTAGCGATAAATCTTGCTTTGTACGGTGTTTTGTGCATTTTAGGCAACCAATACATAGTAGGTACTTTGTCTTGTTTAGGCTCAACACTGATTCTAAATTTTGTAATTTGTAGAGTGTGTGCAGTAACAATATCACTCTCAGATGAAGAAGTCAGTGTATAAGCATTAGTGCTATTCAGCTCTTCAGTTTGAACATTAATATAGTGTATACGTCACACTATAATAACATTATTTGAAGCCTTATCAGCAGGTGTTAAAACAAATTTGTTGTGAAAATCTTGAATACCCTTTTTCAAATGACGAAAGTTAAAACGAGGTCGAGGTGGTAGTAAAGCTTTGTTTCTTTTATAGAAGGATATACGAGTGTCAATTATTTTGAATATTTGTTTTTTCCAGTTTGAAAGAGCATTAGGCTCAGCATGTTCTCGTTTACACCATTTATTGCAAAAAGAGTTTAAAGACTCTGCAATTTCCGCACGACATGTATTAAAGTCGATGTCCGATGGAATTCTGTATTTTGGACCTTTTGAAATTAAATTGCGGATTCTAAAGTCTTTGATAACATTTAGATCCCCTGTAACGATATGACCGGCAGGTTGATAGCAAAATTTTGAATTAGAACAGTCTCAAGATAATGGTGTGTTTTCAACAATCTGTAAATCCGAGGTAATTTTGTTGTAATTGAAAATTGTGTTTCTTATAGGCTTGTTATATTTATAACAAACGATGGGTGTTTCAGTATTCTTGAAATAATTTGGTATAGCCGATTCAACAGTTTTATCTTTAAATATACTTGGAAGGTCAATAAAATCTATGCCTTTATTTAAAAATGAAATTTTAAGGAAATGTCTTTGGTGATCAGATTCCAAGTCAATGTGTGGTCTTAGAACATGCCGAGTGTAACACTGAGTAAGGCTTGCAACCTCATAAAGTGGATGAGTTCGAATAACAATATCATCGGCTTCCTTATCCACTTTATGTAAACTTGAAATAGAAAGAGAGGCTAAACGCGACAGCATAGCATGTCTACCAGAATGTTTTAAAATATTTTGAAGGTCATAAATAGAACAATGAACACGGGATTTTCTTTTGATGTTACCATTAGTCCTTATCCCATGTGACCTCGATTTACGTTTTCGTATTTGAAGCAAACCAAAAATGTCAAAATCAGGGTTTTTTGAAATGTTGCCTTCTTGATAAATGTTATCATTTAAACCAAGTGGATAAGGAGTTTGTAGTTTTTTTATCCAGTTATCTTCTGCAACAAGTCTTGCTCTAATTTTAAATGCTCTTGAAGCACTGTTATCAAATATAATTTTTTCCACAGGTTGAATATTTACGTGTTTTAAAGTGTGGCCTGATTGTTTAAAATGTTTATATAAATATGTATTGATTTTATTATTGTTTCGTATTTTAGAACAGTGCTGGCTAAAACGTGTTTTCAAAGGGCGTCCCGTCTGTCCTACATATTGAATGCCACAATTTAAAGCGTTTCAAGTTAAAACATAAATGATATTATCTGTTTGTCAATCAATATCTGAACTAATATTCACTGAAAAAATTCTTCCATTAACATTTGATTTTATAGTCGAGTTACATTTTAAAAAACTACAGCACCTACACCTCTTTAAATTACACTTGTATATAAAAGGATAAGATCTGCGTCTTCCGTCGTTTAGTTTTATAGGCGTGGAAATATTATATTTTTTAAGAATATGTGATTTGATAGGTGACAATTTTATTTTTAAATTATTTTTAAATAAATGGGTGCATTGTGCACTTTGCAAACCGGTCACATTGACGGAAGTAGCCGAAGATAAATTTATTGGAGATAAACAAATTGACGGTTGCATGTAAGTGAAAGTATTTAGTTTAGCCGGAATATGGACAGAAGACGCAGAAGATAGCCTGTGAGTTAAAACGTTTCCTTTTATTTTGTACGCCATGATTGTTTTGTTTGAAAAAATACCATTGTATGATTAGCGACCTTCAGTCATATCGCAAGTTATTAAGTGACGTCACAATGCAATATATGACGTAAATGTTTGCGCGCTTATGGTTTTTTCTATAAATAGCACGCAGAACAATTTATAAATATTGACATGTTGAATCACTGATCCCTAAATAATAAATGGGACTGTAAATGGTGCTTTCCAGTATATACAAAGGCTCAATTCTGAAACCAGATAATACACAAGAATAAAACCATTTAAATATAACAGAAGGTCGGTGAACATACAACCTTCAATGTGGTATATTAGAGTATTTGGGTGAGTGGGGAGGGGTGTGAAAAATGACTGTAAAAAACAATCCCTGAGGGATGAAACGATAACAGTATTGATTGAAAGTACGGGGAGACGTTTTACGGCCGCCACACAGCACAGACAAAACTACTGTGATTATAAAAAGGTAATATATGCATATCAGGAATCGCCACACTCAAAATACACAGCCTCCCCACGCAGCGAAAAAGAAGAGAGGAAGAGAGAGAGTGCATGTTTTATATACGTATGTCAATTAAAATAGGACGCCACAAACAATTAACGAAGAAGAGAACCTTTGGGGATACCGCCTTGGAACGGTCAGTGGCAAAACAAATTGCCACTGGGGGTTTAAACCAGGTTCTAGGGTGCACCAACCTCACACTTGCCCCAACAGGTTCTCGTATCACAAAACAAGTACAAATTGTCTTGGTGAAATAACTCCAACCCACCTATCAGCTCAACAATGTTGCATGCAAAAGCATACAAACATATAAACATAAGAATTAATAGCATTGCAAAGCCAAAGGGCGGGTACTCAATGATCTTTCCGAGACCAGAGCACCTGGAGTAAAATCAGCAAGAACACGATGACAGGGATAAAAGAAACAAATCGAGCTTCTAGGTTCTTTAAAGAAAAGATTTCCCCATAAACCTTCATAAACTCTTACACCCCTGCCACCGTCGTGCAACCAAAGAGGTAAGCATAATGATCAACTGTAGATGGGTTAATCACCAGGCCTGCAGAGCGCTGTAAAATATCATGTTGGTAACCTTTCTTTTTAAATTTACAGATGGTTTTTACGAATAACCGGGAGAAATTACTATCGCCTTTTATCTTCTTAAGTTTATAAATTAAATCTCCATAAAAAACTGGCTGTGAAATTCCTTGTTGCAATAGTGATTTTAAACTGCAGCTGTATTTATGAATTAGATCTGGATATCGGCGATAAAACTTGCAAAAGGTTTTCCTTAATTTGTGATACCGATAACCTTGTTTTAAAAGTTTTTCTGTAATGCAAAGATTACGTTCATTGAAATCATTCACATCATTGCAAGCTCTTGAAAAGCGAACAAGCTGAGAGATATAAACCCCGTAAGAAGTTGCACGAGGAACATCGCCGTCTAGAAACGGAAAATTTACTATATTAAAATTAAAATCATCTCTTTTATCATAAATTTTAGTAGTGACGTAACCATTTTCGATGGATAGATTTAAATCAAGGAAGTTTGCTTGCTTTTCTGAAGTGTTCGCTTTATTAAGTTGTAGTTCTTTAGGATAAATCTTATTAACCAGTGATGGAAAATGGTTATTATCTATATTTAATAAATCATCAAGGTACCTCGAGGTGTTGTTAAAAGCTGTAATAATATCATCTTGATGTTCGGTAGAAAGAGATAACATAAAATCTCTTTCATAACAGTATAAAAACAGATCAGCAACAAGGGGTGCACAATTAGTACCCATTGGAATGCCTATTACTTGTTTATAAATAGATGTACCAAATCTCAAATAAATATTATCCAATAAAAATGTGAGCGCCTGGATAAGGTCTTGACAGGTCCATGAAGTATAATTATCATAAGAACCATCTGTAAAGAATGCCCTATGTTCATTACAAGCAATAAATGTTTTATTTTCTCTAGCAAAAGTTTTTTCAATGAGACTGGTTAGCTTGTCTCTTATTAAATTATGAGGGAGAGAAGTATACAAGGTAGAAAAATCATATGTAGACAAACAGAACGCCTGAAAATTATTTGATTTAAGTTTCTTCAAAACGTCATTTGAATTTTTTATAGACCAAAATAAATTTTTGCCAGTAGTTTCAAAAACTTTTTCGCAATACCTAATTACATGTTCTTTTATAGCTGTTAGACAAGATGTTAAGAGCACGGATAACTTTGTTGTTGTACAAGAACTAGAGTTAGCGATAAATCTTGCTTTGTACGGTGTTTTGTGCATTTTAGGCAACCAATACATAGTAGGTACTTTGTCTTGTTTAGGCTCAACACTGATTCTAAATTTTGTAATTTGTAGAGTGTGTGCAGTAACAATATCACTCTCAGATGAAGAAGTCAGTGTATAAGCATTAGTGCTATTCAGCTCTTCAGTTTGAACATTAATATAGTGTATACGTCACACTATAATAACATTATTTGAAGCCTTATCAGCAGGTGTTAAAACAAATTTGTTGTGAAAATCTTGAATACCCTTTTTCAAATGACGAAAGTTAAAACGAGGTCGAGGTGGTAGTAAAGCTTTGTTTCTTTTATAGAAGGATATACGAGTGTCAATTATTTTGAATATTTGTTTTTTCCAGTTTGAAAGAGCATTAGGCTCAGCATGTTCTCGTTTACACCATTTATTGCAAAAAGAGTTTAAAGACTCTGCAATTTCCGCACGACATGTATTAAAGTCGATGTCCGATGGAATTCTGTATTTTGGACCTTTTGAAATTAAATTGCGGATTCTAAAGTCTTTGATAACATTTAGATCCCCTGTAACGATATGACCGGCAGGTTGATAGCAAAATTTTGAATTAGAACAGTCTCAAGATAATGGTGTGTTTTCAACAATCTGTAAATCCGAGGTAATTTTGTTGTAATTGAAAATTGTGTTTCTTATAGGCTTGTTATATTTATAACAAACGATGGGTGTTTCAGTATTCTTGAAATAATTTGGTATAGCCGATTCAACAGTTTTATCTTTAAATATACTTGGAAGGTCAATAAAATCTATGCCTTTATTTAAAAATGAAATTTTAAGGAAATGTCTTTGGTGATCAGATTCCAAGTCAATGTGTGGTCTTAGAACATGCCGAGTGTAACACTGAGTAAGGCTTGCAACCTCATAAAGTGGATGAGTTCGAATAACAATATCATCGGCTTCCTTATCCACTTTATGTAAACTTGAAATAGAAAGAGAGGCTAAACGCGACAGCATAGCATGTCTACCAGAATGTTTTAAAATATTTTGAAGGTCATAAATAGAACAATGAACACGGGATTTTCTTTTGATGTTACCATTAGTCCTTATCCCATGTGACCTCGATTTACGTTTTCGTATTTGAAGCAAACCAAAAATGTCAAAATCAGGGTTTTTTGAAATGTTGCCTTCTTGATAAATGTTATCATTTAAACCAAGTGGATAAGGAGTTTGTAGTTTTTTTATCCAGTTATCTTCTGCAACAAGTCTTGCTCTAATTTTAAATGCTCTTGAAGCACTGTTATCAAATATAATTTTTTCCACAGGTTGAATATTTACGTGTTTTAAAGTGTGGCCTGATTGTTTAAAATGTTTATATAAATATGTATTGATTTTATTATTGTTTCGTATTTTAGAACAGTGCTGGCTAAAACGTGTTTTCAAAGGGCGTCCCGTCTGTCCTACATATTGAATGCCACAATTTAAAGCGTTTCAAGTTAAAACATAAATGATATTATCTGTTTGTCAATCAATATCTGAACTAATATTCACTGAAAAAATTCTTCCATTAACATTTGATTTTATAGTCGAGTTACATTTTAAAAAACTACAGCACCTACACCTCTTTTAATTACGAGCCTGCAGTACTTTCATATTTGTCGTGTTCGGTGGCTTTCAAAGTTCCCTTTTCATCTATTTCAATATTACAGTAGCGTTGTTTGTGCCGTGTGGCGGCTGTAAAAAGTCTCCCCGTACATTCAATCAGTGCTGTTATCAGTTACGTCCTTTGAAGGTCGTTGAGCACGATACTTATGTACTATGTTTATAGTACTTCTAAAATTCCTTTGTTTTAATATTTCGGCCAGTTTATAGTTAGGTGGTTTCAATATCCCAGCCAATATTGATTTGGATATTGTCCAATCACCCCCAAGGATATACTTCCTGCTTTTTAAATTTTGCCTTTGGCGTAGTCTGTGATATGCAGGATTTGTATTCTAAGATCCCCTGTCAAAATTCTATTCTGTTTAGTTCCGCCCATTGTTTTCTCGTTTAGGGCAAACCCATTATTTTATCTGGGGACCATACGCCGCTGAACATGGAATGGTATTAATCTGAAAATACCTCATTGAAGGTTCCATGTTCACCGCCATATGCATACCGTCGTTTGGGATGGACCGAAATTGTACTATTTAATGGTGTAATTACTGAGTTGCGCTCAACCCGGGGCTAGGCGGCGTGGGCAGTAATAAGCATTTTCATTACTGCCCATGAACAGGCTCAATCAAACCGAGCCTGCAGTACTTTCATATTTGTCGTGTTCGGTGGCTTTCAAAGTTCCCTTTTCATCTATTTGTATATAAAAGGATAAGATCTGCGTCTTCCGTCGTTTAGTTTTATAGGCGTGGAAATATTATATTTTTTAAGAATATGTGATTTGATAGGTGACAATTTTATTTTTAAATTATTTTTAAATAAATGGGTGCATTGTGCACTTTGCAAACCGGTCACATTGACGGAAGTAGCCGAAGATAAATTTATTGGAGATAAACAAATTGACGGTTGCATGTAAGTGAAAGTATTTAGTTTAGCCGGAATATGGACAGAAGACGCAGAAGATAGCCTGTGAGTTAAAACGTTTCCTTTTATTTTGTACGCCATGATTGTTTTGTTTGAAAAAATACCATTGTATGATTAGCGACCTTCAGTCATATCGCAAGTTATTAAGTGACGTCACAATGCAATATATGACGTAAATGTTTGCGCGCTTATGGTTTTTTCTATAAATAGCACGCAGAACAATTTATAAATATAGACATGTTGAATCACTGATCCCTAAATAATAAATGGGACTGTAAATGGTGCTTTCCAGTATATACAAAGGCTCAATTCTGAAACCAGATAATACACAAGAATAAAACCATTTAAATATAACAGAAGGTCGGTGAACATACAACCTTCAATGTGGTATATTAGAGTATTTGGGTGAGTGGGGAGGGGTGTGAAAAATGACTGTAAAAAACAATCCCTGAGGGATGAAACGATAACAGTATTGATTGAAAGTACGGGGAGACGTTTTACGGCCGCCACACAGCACAGACAAAACTACTGTGATTATAAAAAGGTAATATATGCATATCAGGAATCGCCACACTCAAAATACACAGCCTCCCCACGCAGCGAAAAAGAAGAGAGGAAGAGAGAGAGTGCATGTTTTATATACGTATGTCAATTAAAATAGGACGCCACAAACAATTAACGAAGAAGAGAACCTTTGGGGATACCGCCTTGGAACGGTCAGTGGCAAAACAAATTGCCACTGGGGGTTTAAACCAGGTTCTAGGGTGCACCAACCTCACACTTGCCCCAACAGGTTCTCGTATCACAAAACAAGTACAAATTGTCTTGGTGAAATAACTCCAACCCACCTATCAGCTCAACAATGTTGCATGCAAAAGCATACAAACATATAAACATAAGAATTAATAGCATTGCAAAGCCAAAGGGCGGGTACTCAATGATCTTTCCGAGACCAGAGCAACTGGAGTAAAATCAGCAAGAACACGATGACAGGGATAAAAGAAACAAATCGAGCTTCTAGGTTCTTTAAAGAAAAGATTTCCCCATAAACCTTCATAAACTCTTACACCCCTGCCACCGTCGTGCAACCAAAGAGGTAAGCATAATGATCAACTGTAGATGGGTTAATCACCAGGCCTGCAGAGCGCTGTAAAATATCATGTTGGTAACCTTTCTTTTTAAATTTACAGATGGTTTTTACGAATAATCGGGAGAAATTACTATCGCCTTTTATCTTCTTAAGTTTATAAATTAAATCTCCATAAAAAACTGGCTGTGAAATTCCTTGTTGCAATAGTGATTTTAAACTGCAGCTGTATTTATGAATTAGATCTGGATATCGGCGGTAAAACTTGCAAAAGGTTTTCCTTAATTTGTGATACCGATAACCTTGTTTTAAAAGTTTTTCTGTAATGCAAAGATTACGTTCATTGAAATCATTCACATCATTGCAAGCTCTTGAAAAGCGAACAAGCTGAGAGATATAAACCCCGTAAGAAGTTGCACGAGGAACATCGCCGTCTAGAAACGGAAAATTTACTATATTAAAATTAAAATCATCTCTTTTATCATAAATTTTAGTAGTGACGTAACCATTTTCGATGGATAGATTTAAATCAAGGAAGTTTGCTTGCTTTTCTGAAGTGTTCGCTTTATTAAGTTGTAGTTCTTTAGGATAAATCTTATTAACCAGTGATGGAAAATGGTTATTATCTATATTTAATAAATCATCAAGGTACCTCGAGGTGTTGTTAAAAGCTGTAATAATATCATCTTGATGTTCGGTAGAAAGAGATAACATAAAATCTCTTTCATAACAGTATAAAAACAGATCAGCAACAAGGGGTGCACAATTAGTACCCATTGGAATGCCTATTACTTGTTTATAAATAGATGTACCAAATCTCAAATAAATATTATCCAATAAAAATGTGAGCGCCTGGATAAGGTCTTGACAGGTCCATGAAGTATAATTATCATAAGAACCATCTGTAAAGAATGCCCTATGTTCATTACAAGCAATAAATGTTTTATTTTCTCTAGCAAAAGTTTTTTCAATGAGACTGGTTAGCTTGTCTCTTATTAAATTATGAGGGAGAGAAGTATACAAGGTAGAAAAATCATATGTAGACAAACAGAACGCCTGAAAATTATTTGATTTAAGTTTCTTCAAAACGTCATTTGAATTTTTTATAGACCAAAATAAATTTTTGCCAGTAGTTTCAAAAACTTTTTCGCAATACCTAATTACATGTTCTTTTATAGCTGTTAGACAAGATGTTAAGAGCACGGATAACTTTGTTGTTGTACAAGAACTAGAGTTAGCGATAAATCTTGCTTTGTACGGTGTTTTGTGCATTTTAGGCAACCAATACATAGTAGGTACTTTGTCTTGTTTAGGCTCAACACTGATTCTAAATTTTGTAATTTGTAGAGTGTGTGCAGTAACAATATCACTCTCAGATGAAGAAGTCAGTGTATAAGCATTAGTGCTATTCAGCTCTTCAGTTTGAACATTAATATAGTGTATACGTCACACTATAATAACATTATTTGAAGCCTTATCAGCAGGTGTTAAAACAAATTTGTTGTGAAAATCTTGAATACCCTTTTTCAAATGACGAAAGTTAAAACGAGGTCGAGGTGGTAGTAAAGCTTTGTTTCTTTTATAGAAGGATATACGAGTGTCAATTATTTTGAATATTTGTTTTTTCCAGTTTGAAAGAGCATTAGGCTCAGCATGTTCTCGTTTACACCATTTATTGCAAAAAGAGTTTAAAGACTCTGCAATTTCCGCACGACATGTATTAAAGTCGATGTCCGATGGAATTCTGTATTTTGGACCTTTTGAAATTAAATTGCGGATTCTAAAGTCTTTGATAACATTTAGATCCCCTGTAACGATATGACCGGCAGGTTGATAGCAAAATTTTGAATTAGAACAGTCTCAAGATAATGGTGTGTTTTCAACAATCTGTAAATCCGAGGTAATTTTGTTGTAATTGAAAATTGTGTTTCTTATAGGCTTGTTATATTTATAACAAACGATGGGTGTTTCAGTATTCTTGAAATAATTTGGTATAGCCGATTCAACAGTTTTATCTTTAAATATACTTGGAAGGTCAATAAAATCTATGCCTTTATTTAAAAATGAAATTTTAAGGAAATGTCTTTGGTGATCAGATTCCAAGTCAATGTGTGGTCTTAGAACATGCCGAGTGTAACACTGAGTAAGGCTTGCAACCTCATAAAGTGGATGAGTTCGAATAACAATATCATCGGCTTCCTTATCCACTTTATGTAAACTTGAAATAGAAAGAGAGGCTAAACGCGACAGCATAGCATGTCTACCAGAATGTTTTAAAATATTTTGAAGGTCATAAATAGAACAATGAACACGGGATTTTCTTTTGATGTTACCATTAGTCCTTATCCCATGTGACCTCGATTTACGTTTTCGTATTTGAAGCAAACCAAAAATGTCAAAATCAGGGTTTTTTGAAATGTTGCCTTCTTGATAAATGTTATCATTTAAACCAAGTGGATAAGGAGTTTGTAGTTTTTTTATCCAGTTATCTTCTGCAACAAGTCTTGCTCTAATTTTAAATGCTCTTGAAGCACTGTTATCAAATATAATTTTTTCCACAGGTTGAATATTTACGTGTTTTAAAGTGTGGCCTGATTGTTTAAAATGTTTATATAAATATGTATTGATTTTATTATTGTTTCGTATTTTAGAACAGTGCTGGCTAAAACGTGTTTTCAAAGGGCGTCCCGTCTGTCCTACATATTGAATGCCACAATTTAAAGCGTTTCAAGTTAAAACATAAATGATATTATCTGTTTGTCAATCAATATCTGAACTAATATTCACTGAAAAAATTCTTCCATTAACATTTGATTTTATAGTCGAGTTACATTTTAAAAAACTACAGCACCTACACCTCTTTAAATTACACTTGTATATAAAAGGATAAGATCTGCGTCTTCCGTCGTTTAGTTTTATAGGCGTGGAAATATTATATTTTTTAAGAATATGTGATTTGATAGGTGACAATTTTATTTTTAAATTATTTTTAAATAAATGGGTGCATTGTGCACTTTGCAAACCGGTCACATTGACGGAAGTAGCCGAAGATAAATTTATTGGAGATAAACAAATTGACGGTTGCATGTAAGTGAAAGTATTTAGTTTAGCCGGAATATGGACAGAAGACGCAGAAGATAGCCTGTGAGTTAAAACGTTTCCTTTTATTTTGTACGCCATGATTGTTTTGTTTGAAAAAATACCATTGTATGATTAGCGACCTTCAGTCATATCGCAAGTTATTAAGTGACGTCACAATGCAATATATGACGTAAATGTTTGCGCGCTTATGGTTTTTTCTATAAATAGCACGCAGAACAATTTATAAATATAGACATGTTGAATCACTGATCCCTAAATAATAAATGGGACTGTAAATGGTGCTTTCCAGTATATACAAAGGCTCAATTCTGAAACCAGATAATACACAAGAATAAAACCATTTAAATATAACAGAAGGTCGGTGAACATACAACCTTCAATGTGGTATATTAGAGTATTTGGGTGAGTGGGGAGGGGTGTGAAAAATGACTGTAAAAAACAATCCCTGAGGGATGAAACGATAACAGTATTGATTGAAAGTACGGGGAGACGTTTTACGGCCGCCACACAAGTAAACTAGGGAATATAACATACTTATTAAACACATGAGAAGAAAACACAATTATAACATTACAAGTAGACTAGGGAATAAAGCATACATATTAAACACAAAGACATGAAACGAAACATTCAATTATGTCACCGGTATATAAAATGGTTTTAACAGATCTTATAAATTTCTGTTTAATGATAAATAATAATAATATTAAAGATAAACAACAGCAACAAAACAAGTTCCAAGTATTGCCTACCATAAAAAAATTAAATAAGTTTAGATTTATGTATGTCTTAAAGCATTTGTACGATATTGCATTGCTTCCTTTATGAATTTTGAAATATTAGTTAAAGATTTGGTGTTTTTCGAAGACATCATTTTACAGAATTTATGTGTATTCGGCCACTGAACGTTTCCAATATATTTTAAACGCAGCTCTCTAAATTTCTGACAACACAAAACAAAATTATATTCAGATTCAACAAGGTTTTGATTACATAAGATACATATTCTATTTGCCCTATCAATACCGTGATATCTACCCGTTTCAATTGCAAGTTGGTGAGAACTTAATCTAATTCGCGTAAACCATTTTCTTAGTTCTGTATTTTTAATTTTATAGATATAATCCTCGAAGACAAAATCTTGTTTATATTTACAATACATTTCGAGTTTCGGCATAGAATTTATACTGTTAGACCACTCCTGAATAAATTGATCTCTAAGCCTTCTTTTAATTGCAGGGAAATAATTAATTCTATTATCAAAATTATCGTGTAGATAAGAATATCCAAGATGATCGATAATCGAATTTATACGCTTAGCCCAACAACTATCGTTTACATTTAAACATTGATCTAAATATAATTCATATATTGCTGATTGTGGCTTTTTCATAATCTTTAACCAAAACCTAATTGACCTTTCCTTGCAGATTATATATAGTGGCATTCGACCTAGTTCGCCAAATACTGCATTATTCGGTGTTTGGGATTTAACACCTAGTATATATTTACAAAAGCGAAGATGTAATTTGTCAATTTCCTGCATATTATACACCCTCCCAGACTTCAGCTCCATATAACAATATAGGAGCAACCATGGCATCAAAAAGATTAAATTTGGTTTTAACATCCAGATCAACTCTATCAAATAAATAAAGAAGGTTAAAATAGGCCTTAAGTGCCTGATCTTGTAATGTTTTAACACAGAGTTTAAAAGTGCCATTAAAATTAAATCTAACACCTAAGTAAACGAAATTATCTACAATTTCAACCTTCTCACCGTTTATAAAAAAGTCTCTGTTCCTATTTTGTTTCCTACTTTCAAAAACACAAATTTTTGTTTTTTCTACATTAATTTCAAGACCCCATTTTATTGAATATAGTAAAAGATTATCTATTTGAGCTTGTAAACTATTTGGGTTTGTAGTTAATAATACAATATCGTCAGCAAACAGGATGAGATACTTGTTAAGAAGTTCTAAATCAGTTTCAGTCATCTGATTAAAATCAATGGTTTCTAAAATATCGTTTACAAAAAGAATAAATAGAATTGGTGATAACGGCTCACCTTGTTTTAGTCCAATTGTTACGTCAAAAAATTCTGACATAGTGTGCGATAGTCGAACACAAGATTGAACACTTCTATATATTGATTTAACCATATTTAACATCTTGCAGCTAATTCCAGTTTTAATAAGTTTTTCCCATAATGCATCGCGATTGACAGTATCAAAAGCACTCTTATAGTCAACAAAAATACACCATAGCCTAGCTTTTTTTGATAACACCTTTTGAATAATTGAATGAAGAACAAAAATCGCATCAAATGTAGAATGACCATCTCTGTAGCCAAACTGGGAGGAATTAAAAACAGCTTCATCCTCGCACCATTTATTTAATCTGTTACGTAAAAGAAGTGAAAATATTTTAGCCATAATATTAACAAGAGTAATACCCCTGTAATTGGAGCAGTTATTTTTATCTCCCTTTTTGTATATTGGAACTATAACACCTTTAGTCCATGACTCTGGATATATGCAATTATCAAAAATATGATTAAATAGAGTGCATAAATATGGAGCTATGAAATCACTTGAGTCGATAAAAAAATCGGCAACATTATTTTCATAATCACTACTTTTATTTCTTTTCAATGAAGATATAGTTTTTTTAATTTCTTCAACACTAAATGCGCAGTCTAACCGATCGATGTTCACATTTTCAATGTGTTCATTATTAAAATCATGTGTTCTAGTTTGATCGGAGACACTGTTTGCATTAGTAGAAAAATGTTTGGCAAAATCTTCAATATTTAAATCATAAGTAGAATAATTATGTGTAGACTTACGAAATTTATTTAAATATTCCCAAAATTTTCGCGGTGATGTTTTACTAAGTTTCGATAATTTCTGTTTTTCGCTGGAATTAAACAAAGTAGTTCCGTCACGGCATAGAACACGGGAAGCTGCATAAAAAATCCGAAAGAAGAACATTGTTCGATACGGAATTTCTAATCTGACGAGATCTATCAATTTTGCGGATTAACGATGCACAATGGTAAAATCATTCATGGGTATATAATAAAAACCTTTATTGCTTGGGAGAAGAGTAGATCCAGATCAGCTGACACATCCATGTCCTCTGGTCAGGATCTACACGGTTTGCTATTTTATTCATTGGGTTATTTCTTACAAAAATGCAACCAATTCAGATCATGATCAGATGGGACATATGTGCCGCTGATCTGGATCTGTTTTGGTCGCACATGCGTAAAAATGCGTATATATGAAGTAGAGGATTAACCACACGCCCCTACCATCGTAAACTGAATGTGTTAATCACTAAATACCGTATAAGTGTTGGTTTTTTTTTGCGGTGACTTAATTTCTGCTATTTCTGCGGTCAGTTAAATGACCGCAAATTTAAAATCCGCAGAATATTTGTCTACTTTCACTTTGTATCGGTCACGGTTTGCATTCTCCATTTTGACGTTATGCGTGTCTAAGATAATTACGAACAATGAACGATGTTTTGAAACTGTTTGTCGTCGGTTTGCATGTACTTGCTGATTATATGCAATATTTGAATAAATCTTTGAGTAAAATTATTTTAACTCTTTCAATCGAGTTGTTTTGGTCTATTGTGTTTACGGCGAGTAACTGTTTGTCGTCAGTTTGAAAGTACTTTCTGATTATACGTTCTTAAAACGCAATATTTGAATAAATATTTGAGTAAAGATACTTTATTTCCTATTATCGAGTTGTTTTGTTCTTTTGTATTCCTGTAGTAAACGCACATAAACCACGGGTGAGCGATGTTTCAATGTTTTCTGGTCTTGCAAAATAAACCAAGTCAAGCTTGATTTAGTTGATCATACGAGACCAGTATCGGTTTATGGTTAAGGCATCGCCACAGTCCTCCCAATCCTATTCATCGACAAAATAAAAATCATCAAATCTCAGTAATGACAAAATGCCATTCAATGAAACTTTGCACAAATGAAGGTTACTAATTTATCTAAATTATGCATACAGTAAGACAAAATAGAAAAGTAAAGAAACAAAGCTAGACCTAAAAATTCCTTGAATTCTATTTACATAAATTCACAAAAACTAGGCGATGCAGAACATAAGTTTAAATTCCCTCGTGAGCGCAATGATACTGACAAGAAAATGTTGTGTACTTTGTAAAAAATGTTCAACTATTAAAAGAGAAATCAGTGATTGTCATCCGTTTACGCGACCAATAAATTGAAGGTCAAACACACTTTTACTAATATCTCGTAAAGTTTGCATAAGTAAATCATGAGGACACAATAAATTGTTGTCAGTATCATATTACTCATGTGGGCATATAAAATGACGTTTTGTGTTCTTTAGTTTTTGTGAATTTATGTAAAATTTAGAATTTGAGGGAATTTTTAGATCTCGCTATTTTCTTTACTTTTCTAATATGTCTTACCATCTATAAAATAAAGATACAGTAATAACATACACTCGTGCAAAGTTTTATTTAACAGCATTTTGCCGTTATTGAGATTTTGATAATTTTCTTTTTATCGATGAATAGAATTGGGAGGAGTGTGGCAGGCCCTTAAAATGAGTATATTAAACTATGAAGTCGATGTGAAATAAAAATTATATTTATTTAATCAATGTTCATTAATTGAATGTGCATTACATTTAGAAAACATGTCTAATGTACAGTATTGTTTATAAATAATTCTGTATGGTGATGACATCAATAGGTTCGTTCGTTTTGTATATACTGGAAGTTGCTGTTTCCTACTTTCACTTTTAACATAGACCGCAGAATTTAAGTTCGATTTATTTCTAAGCTTGATGCCACGGAAATAATGTACGCAGAAATAAAATCACCCATGGATTTTGAAAAAAAAAACGCAGAATTTGGAGCCCGTAGAAAAACCCACTTATACGGTAATTTACATGACTGTGTAACTTTCAAAATAATGTTGACAAGAAGTCTTCCATATAAAAGCCAGGAACACAGATCGCTTTGAGGGAGGGTGGGGGGGGGGGTCTCTAATTCTAATTACGATTAGAACATAAAAGTACTTTAATGAATAAACACTGGTTTACTGGATTCACTCGATGGTAAAAATCTGTGTCAGTAGGACACGTGGATCACGGAAAGGTGACAACGCTGGTTCTATTGTTGTACGAAATAAATTGTGATTTATTTTCACATGTTCCCATGGCAGCGTATCTCCACATTTCTATAACCATTAACTTACAAATTCCTTAAACATAATTATATGTGCAAATAATATGAGAAAATCTAATGATGCCCCTGTCCTCTGTCGGTTAAATACTCGTATACGTATAACGTCAGTTAAAAATTAGAACGGTGATGAGATAAAAATTATACTACTCGAATTTTGATCAGGGCCACGTTTGCAGACTGTAAGTTTTACCGCTAATATAATTTTACACTGTTTCAGTTTAATAATTCACCTCAGATGACTAATCCATCGGTTTTATTAAATAAACAATAAAAAAAAACATTTAAGTAATATAAGCATGAGAAAAATGTTAACCAAAACAATAATAATAAGACTACAACAGTGGTCCTTATTAACTTTTGAGTAGTATACATAAGTCGACCACAAACTGATACGATGATCTGATATTGGTGCAGCATTGTGAACAGACTGGACAGAGGAAATCGAAAATAAGGTATTTTATAATTTCGACATACATGTTGTAATATATTTTCGCATAAGTGTACACCACTATACTTGTACTAGTAATTTATATATGTTTACATTTTGCAACATTTATGGGAGGGAAATCTACGAAGACTGAGACAGTTTGAAGGTCTTTTCTAGAACGTTTTTTAATAAAATGACAAATGCAATATAGAAAAGGTGAACTCGTAGATATTTCTTACTTCTGTGTGATAGTGATGCTTAAACGAGCATGGATATATAGAATGATCAATTTTAAATAATACACCACAAACGCTAAAAAAAGCTAAACTTGAGACGGAACCATCTTGATGCAGTCAGTGGCAAAACAATTTGCAACTGGAGGTGGCTGCGAAACCATGTTCTATGTTGTTTTGTTTGTTTGTTTTGTTGTTGTTGTTGTTGTTTTTTGGAGGGGGTGGGCATACGGGAGTTAACCATTTTTATTAACTTTTATTTTATTATTTTCTCTGTTTGTTTTTAATGTCGTTTTCTTTCGAAACCGAACTCAGCAAAACAATCTAATTTCGGGTGGTAAAATTTGACGTGGTAGGTTTACCCCTCCGTCATTTTTCACCTTTTGAATCATGTGTTGTTGTTTTGTTTTTCATTATTTGCTTAACAAACTCAAACCAAAAACAAACATGAATGTTATACGAAATTTTAAGACGAGGAAAACAAATACAATCATTCGGTACATTGGTGATTATAAATTATTGACCAAATATAAATTTAACTTCAGACATATAAAGGCAATTATTTGTGAGTGACTATTATCTAATATAAATTACAAACATATATAGGCAATTATAAATAACTGTTTATTATCATAATGACTGTGTGTATGTCAATATTTATCTATTAAGCAAGCGTTTATCTCTGATCCAAATCTCGTTCATTTGCAAAATGATTTGGAGTTTATTTGATTATTCATACATGTATATATAATTTAATATATGGCTGAGTGAGAACATTGTTTTCCCAAAGCAAGATTGCGGTTCAATATCACTAAAGTTACACCAAACAAAATATTAGGACTGATGACGGCCCATAAAACAATCAGAAGTGGGTTTTCCAAATAGCTATATTTAGAAGCCGTCAATCAGGAAGCAGGTTCTTAAAGCTTTCGTTAAAGGTCGCAACATGATCTGCAGATGCCGTTACAATGGAAATGAAACACATAGAACACACCTATACTCAGTTTAATATATATTATATATCATATGAATTATCAAGTTTAACTTATTTAAAACACACCTATACTCAGTAATATATTATATATCATATGAATTATCAAGTTGAACTCATTGACATGTTTAAAACACTATGTAAACATAAATACAACATTTGGAACGACTCTGCAATTACTACAATCTTCATGTACTTTTGCAATTTTGTACGTGTCAGTTTGATTGGTTCGGAAGGTTGTTGATACAAGCACGTTTAAGTGACTCGTCGTCAGATCCTGATAGCGTGGAGGTTATCAGGAGACGATTTTTATCAAACTGATGTCGGTTGTGTGAGTGTCGGTTACATGTACGATAAGGACAAGATTTTCATCAGAATCGGAAGCTTATAAACAATAAGAATAATAATAAAAACAAGAATAATGAATCAGTCTCACCGAGATCAGTGTACTATAGTGCTTAACTTGCAGTAGCGATTTGCTCGATCACTAATATTCAAGTAAACCCATCACGCGACTCAGCAAACCGACTTATTTGCACCCATATAAATTGTATGGGCCACACTACTGCACACGAAGTGATATTATCTGATTACTTTTATATATTCAATTTAAGTTTAGAAAAGCTATTGTGATGTTCCTGCATTCTTACATTTCAAACACATATTATATATCTGGGGAAATTCTAATTTTATTGCAATGTTGTTGCAATGTGTCCTTTAATTTGCAGGCTATGGCTGAAGCATTAGATATTAAAGACAAAAAAGAAAGAAACTGGGTCAGAGTTGCATATGGCTTTAAGTTTCTGAAAAATGGATTGACAAGTTTTATTGACCAACAAATACAAAAGCAGCATGTGGACTTAAAACTTCTTCTCGAGAATGACTCAAGTAACCCGGCCGCGAACTGTGCATTATGCTCATCTGAAAGTTTGCTTCCAGAGCATAAAACTCGTCAGTGCATTCAAAAATCTAGATCAAAATGTTTTTGTTCTACATGGAAAAGTCGTAGAAAATGTCCTAATCAATTCTGTAGTAGATTCTACGACAAGATTGTTTTAGCACATTCGGAAGCAAATCCTAGCTGGCAGAATACGGACCCTACTAGATGGTACTCTGACCACTGGGAGATAGCCAAATGTTTTCTGGGAACAACAGGCTATCTTACGATACATTCAGCATCAGAAACAGACGTGACAGGCTTGCTGTCTATCGCTATTAACGACTTGTTTGTTGTTGATGTTATTGATAACTTGGACAACTTTAAACAGGTAAGTTCTCATGTGTTTGTTATCGGCATCATACTCTCTGAAAGCGAGCTTATTACAGAATCCTCAAATAATTATCGTAGAAGTTAATGAACTTGTCTGTTGATTTTATATTTCTATTGCTGGTCAAGCTACATGTTCATTTACATGTAAGCATCTAAAAGTAATAAAAGAGCAAATGAATGCAACGAAGCGTGTGTATGCATAGGCTAAATGTAACAAAGAATAGCGACTATTGTATTTCGGTAACAAGATCAAATCTGAAAGTCGCCGTATCTCCATGCGAAGATGTATGCGCTTGCCACATGGAAATTATATTTAGAAAAAAAAAACTCCCGTCTTCAAACTGAATCAGATCAGGCGTTCTTTCTGTGTTGCCCTTTCAAATAAACGGCGGTTCATAGGGATCGCTTTTTTCGGCTGTCCGTCACGAAAACGTAACGTTATCTATAACTTTGCCATTTTTTAATATTCATTCATCAAACTTTTAAACAATATTGCAACGCGATCAAGATGATGCCAAACTCTTAAGGTCAACGTCACTTTTGATGGCATTATGCCCCTTTTTGTACTTGGATTTTGACAATAAAACATGACGTTGACTCTAACTTCGTCATTTCTTAATATTTCTTTATCAAACTTTCAACTTCTTTTCCTCATGAAATCATCTTAATGATACCTTAATGATATGTCAAATTCTTATGGCCAGTGTCACATTTGACTTTGTACTTATATATTTATTATGACAACTGAACACCCATCTAGTTTGATATTATGTGCTATCCAAACATTCATCAGTTGGTAAATTCTTTTTGTGTCAATATTTGACAACAATAATGTTTCGACTTGTTTCCATTATTTAAAGGCGCGTGTGAATCGAAACGAAATTTTCCATAGAAAGATGTTAGAAGTAACTGATGACGAGGTTGCCATGTATATAGACTGCATGATTGACGTGCTTCAAGACAAACCCCACCTACTTCATGACGTAGCATGTCAAAAAGCAGTTAACCAACTTTATAAAGTAAGGTCATTGAAAACGATATTTTTTTTAATCATCACAAGTGAATAATGAACAATATATTAGGAAACAATTCATAGCTTTGATCTACGATGATTCATGCTTTTAATCAAATTCCCCAACTCGTAATATTCAATTTATAAATGTCCCTACTAAGAATGAAAACGATAACGTGTACTTTAAATCTGTTTTTATGCTAAAAATAGGCTGTTTTTGCTTGCTGTATTATCGGTTTTATTTTTTAAATCTGTTTTTATGCTAAAAATAGGCTGTTTTTGCTTGCTGTATTATCGGTTTTATTTGGTTTTATCTTGATCCTGCTTATTAATGTCTTAATTGTAAAATAATCATACAAGGCATGTTTGCATGATATTATGTTTCAGCTCAAACAAAATCAATTATATATCAGCACAGTAGATGCTGAAGAACTTAGAAACGAAGCTCTTGTCGCCATTAAAACAACAACAGCACAATCTAAATCTGAAATTAAAGAGACCACAATGATGTCGATAAGGGAACTAAAACTAGAAGCTCGAGAGATCAAGGAAGAGCTGCGTGATACGGCGAACACATTATCATGTCAGATAAGAATGGCAGTTGATGACAAAAGTAAGACTACGACTACCTTACACATTTCCTTGTGAAATACTGTCATCCGTTATCACAACATCATTCTGTATACTTTTAGAGATGTTCTTGCTACGTTTCTGTTTAGTTTATTTTCTCTTTGTTCAAATTTTAAAATGTACATCTTAACTGAAGTATAAATCCGTAGGATGGCTTAATGTGTCACAAAGCGACAAGTTATTTTTACCACAGTTCTCAAAAACATAAATCTAACCCTAATTGTGATTTTGAGAACTGCGATTTTGTTTTCTAGAAAGTGATTTTAATTGAAAGAAAATAGGCAAAGTACATGTAAGCATATAGGTGTTTAGGTGTATGCTATTTATTAATTAAGAAAGATTGGTACGTAAAAAGAGAAAGTAGAGTATAAACAGTTAGCTTTCATTAATTATTTACTATTAATGGGAATACTGTGTATGATTAGTAATGTCGCTTGGTAACAGTTATCTATATTAAGTTGAATGTAAGTTAAATGAAAGTTAAATGTAGATAAATTGTAAGATAAATGTTAATTTTATACAAAAAATTCGCTTTATTCGATAACAAGTTTGTAGTAGTTTTAAATGAAATTATGTTTTGCAGTTCTTTATCCGTGAACGTTATACAAAATAAATATAAGTGTGTTATCTTGTAGAAGGAGTTAAAAATAAAAAAGAAGACGAAAGGGAAAAGAACAAAAGAAAAGAACAACCAGTAGAGAACGTTAGTAAATATGTTTAACTGTTACACAAATACTTTGTTTGAGGATGTTTCATCTATTATTTTTGAATGTGTGCTTGTTTTCCTGGTGTGCGCTTATCATATGTTTTAATTTTTCAGTTATATTACTCACACAAATCATTCTCCATTATACAACATTAAAATGTTTTCTTGCTCCCCTTTCTCTTCAAATCTTGCTGCTACAATGCCCGACACCGTTCCAACAACCCCTTGTCCGCTCGTAAAACTCTTATAAGCCCTCCACCTACGTTTTGCAACGTTTAATCGCCGCCCGGGAAACGCTGGCGAAGCAGCGGTGGTGCACCGTTCAAATAGATGAAAAGGGAACTTTGAAGGCCACCGAACACGACAAATACGAAAATACTGCAGGCTCGGTTTGATTGAGCCTGTTCATGGGCAGTAATGGGAATGCTTATTACTTCCCACGCCGCATAGCCCCGGGTTGAGCGCAACTCAATAATTACACCACTAAATAGTACAATTTCGATCTATCCCAAACGATGGTATGCATATGGCGGTGAACATGGAACCTTCAATGACGTATTTTCAGATTAATACCATTCCATGTTCAGCGGCGTATGGTCCCCATATAAAATAATGGGTTTGCCCTAAACGAGAAACAATGGGCGGAACTAAACAGAATAGAATTTTGACAGGGGATCTTAGAATACAAATCCTGCATATCACAGACTACGCCGAAGGCAAAATTTAAAAAGCAGGAAGTATATCCTTGGGGGTGATTGGACAATATCCAAATTTATTGGCTGGGATATTGAAACCACCTATCTATAAACTGGCCGAAATATTAAAACAAAAGGAATTTTAGAAGTACTATAAACATAGTACATAAGTATCGTGCTCAACGACCTTCAAAGGACGTAACTGATAACACCACTGATAGAAATCAAGAAATCGGCGTTGATCTATCGGATCCACGAACTGTCGTCTAGCGGTGCCTAACTTTGATTGAGCGTTGGTGGAGCGGCGGTGAACTCTGTCAGGGCGGATGTTTTTTCCCTTGTTGCCGCTCGCAATATTTTGTGCAGCTTAAAACTTTCGGAGCAGTAGGAGGGCAACTTGAGAAACATCAGCGGCGGCCGGGCGTATACGGCGTTGCGTAAACGGGGTCCAACTTATGTTTAACGGTGGCGAACGCCCAAGCAACGTTCGGGCGGTGTGACCGGGCCTTAAGATAAGGACTGTTCACTAATACACAATTTTTTTTCCCGACGTTTCAGTGGGATTTTATTTCCAACAGCATATGTTGGTTATGTAAGTAATTTCATGTAAAGGCCCCATGAAGAATGGGGGGGGGGGGGGTTATCCCTCTGAAACGTCGGGAATAAATATTTGTGTTTTAGTGAACAGTCTTCATATTGTGTTTCTTAAGAACTTTATAAGATTAGGGCGCCAGCGTCTCAACATAGAGACACGTTTGCGTCGCTATAGAAATACAAGACATTAAAAATAATTCAGTAATGGCAGCATAATTAAGCAAACTTGTAAAGACAATTTGGATAACAATTATAATACGTAATACTTAAATAACAAATGTAAAATTAATTATAATTCAGTTTTTAGTGAAAACAGTGTAATATGTAAACACTATTACAGACTGTCGCTTACGACAAAAGCTTCAATGTTCCTTCAAATCCAAGACTTTCTGGATGTGATGACTCAGTAAGGACACAATCTCGAACCATAACACAAGACGACGAGGACCGTAAGTTTAAGTCATTGATACATGTATTTCAGAACAAAACTGGAGTAGAAATAAATTGGTTTTAGACATTGGTATTTTATTATGCAATTGTAGGCAACTAGTTTCCTTTAAATTAATATTTTTTTTTATTTTTAGAGCTACCGGTGACCAGGATTACAACCTGAAATTGTATCAGGTTTAATACCAGTCTAAAATCCCAAAAATCTTACTACTTAAACCAATCTAAATTAAATGCGAGAGACTTTACTCCCATTTCATTTTGATGATCTAGCAAGCAGGTTTAGGAAAAATAAATTTCACCTATTATTATTCGTATTATTATTATTATTATTATCATTATTATTATTTATTTATTTATTTATTTATTTTTCATACGAGTCTGCTGTTAAGCAATCAAGTGCATGCTTCTGGGATCGTTGAAATTTAAAATCAGCAAGTACTGTAAAAAAGTGGTTAAAAACGTCCGTTTCATAAACAGAATTTTGATAAGTATGTCATTCTATATGTTATTGCATCTCATGCAATAGTTCTGATGGCAAAAAGAGTATGTGTATAATTTTACAATCCGCACTTCTCAGAAGCAGTAAATTAATTTGATTGTTTTCTTTTAAAACATTTTTTGATAGCATGACGGTGGATTAAAACTCAGCTCTGAAGAGAAAAGCAAATTTCATAATCACCTGACCTGTTTAAAAGCAACTGATTGGAAATAAGTATAACCAAAACAACAACAACATAATCTTGCACTTTTCAGGTTTACGGCTTAAACTGGTTCGTTTTTACCGGAATCGCCACAGCACAATACCGATGTCCCCTTTAGTGGTAGAAATTCTTGTTCCGTTGGAAGAATTTTATGTCCAGCCTCCAATGACAGCTATTGATCTTCGATGTCCATTTGGGCACCCAAACAAGACATCAGTAACATCTTACCAGCAACTGTTTTTCAATGACGACGGTAGCACATACAAACACATATATGTAACGGCAGACGCCGGTGTAGGTAAGACATGTTTTAGTAAACACATATGTATGACTTGGTGCCAAGCCAAAGATCAAGTGACGGCACCGGTTAAACATTTCAAGCCAGAGGATATCGCTGCCACACAGTATTTTGACTTTCTGTTCCAAGTCCCTCTGAGAGACGCAGACACGTCACAGTGTGATCTGGACGACATGATTATAGCCAGTCTACAAACTGATGTTGATCGTGAATGTTTAAACAGAATTTTCACTGAGAGATCGTGCCTTATAATATTAGACGGTCTCGACGAGTGGACACATCCAAGTACCTGCACAAGACCCCATAAGGAAAATGACGTTCCGCATTCAAAGTACCGTACTAACTGGACAATCCTCACTACTTTACGGCCTTGGATATTTGACGTTATTCGTCCTGCGTCGGATCAAATTGACCTTCATATTGAAATTGATCATCTAGATGAGAAATCTACAAATCAACTGGTCATCAATGCGGTGAATTTGCTTAACAATAGGTCTGCGAACAAACCTAGGAAGACCGCTGAAGAATTTTTACGCATAATCTCGTTGATTAATCTTGGTGAAGTTCGGCGTATTCCCTACATCTATTTACAGTGTGTGTGTTTATGGTTTGATGAGAAAGAAATTGGAGATTCGAAATGTGAAATTTACTCAAGCCTAATAGAACTCACAATAAACAGAGGAACAATGAAAATTTCCTCAGAATCCGCCACAGTATCCCATCAGTTAGAGAGTGAAGTTTTTGTTCCAAAGTGTTTGTTGGAGAATCCGAACTGTATGCAACATCTGCCTTTGTTGCTTAAACTCGGCGAGTTAGCGTTCTTTGCACTTTTTGACGTAGAAAACAAACAGCGTCTTGTAGTTGACATCACGTTCGTGAGAAAATATCTAGATCCAGAAGAATTAGATTATTGTTTGAAGCTCGGAACCTTAACGCAAAATAAAGTATATGGCCACGTTTCACAGAAAATAAGTAACGTGTCATTCCAACATAAGTCTTTGCAAGAGTTTTTCGCGGCATTCTACATTCAGGCCAGCATGGAATCTACTATCGCAGGCAGAAAAAATGTTCGAGAAATTATTCTCCAAAAGTGCAAGTCGCTGTCGACAATTTTGGAAGTTCCAAATGTTTTGATATTTCTAAGCGGATTCAGACCACAAGCGTATAGCGAGATATCGCACAAGATAAAGGACGTTGTATCATCGGAAGAAATTACGTGTAATTACCGGGAAAACACAGACACATACCCAGGTGTTTCTAACTATGATATTTTATTAAAATATCAAACGCTACAAAAAGACTGTACCCGTGAAATGGGGATAAGCGGAGAAGAATATGAACCTTTACCATTAGAGGACATTCTGATTGATAACAAAACAAATCATGAAGATTATATGTCAGCTTTACAAACAATTATACATGATAACCACGGTAGTTTGAAATCTCTATCCATACAGAAATGCCAGACTACAGCGGAAGTCACACAGATTCTTGAGACGCTGGATCTACATAATATTCACTCCCTTGACAAGCTGTTACTATGGGCTGTTGCTAGGCAACCGGATGTGGAGCAGCTTGTTACGCAGTCGATGAATACATTACGATGTTTGTCATTAAGATATGCACATTTTAAACAGGGTATATATACTACAGAAGTGACAGTGTTATCAGAGAGATGTGTAGAGACCATTAACAACATGCCATTATTACAAGCTCTCCGTCTCACCGGTCTCAGTCTCACACACAACCAGCTGAATAAAGTAACATCATTCATCACATCACGGGTGACAATGACAGAGATCCACATGGGCAATTTCGTCTGCAGTGATCACAAGGTGTGTCGTGGTGTTGTGTTAGACATGTCCCGACATGTTAACTTACGGTACTTTGGTCTGAACAGAGTGCCCGTATCACAGGTACACGTGAACGCTGAACATCTGGAACACTGCTTGATAGGACAACTATCTTCAAGTGTGACGACACACTGTTTTACGAGCCTAAAATCTGCTCATCACTTAAAGACAATTACGCTTACTAGACTTGATGATGTTGTCTTATCAAGTATAATAACAATCCTTCCGGCACTACTACGGCTAGAACAGCTATATATATACAATACAGAGCTCGGTTCCAGGAGACTCTGCCTGTCTACCGAGATGACAAAACTTGAGTACATTTCTCTATACAAAGTATCAATGGCAAGCTCCTGTCTCCGAGATCTGACTGAGACTGTCAATAACCTGGGGCAGTCAGTCACTCTAGAGTTGTGGTACTGTACAGTGACACCGGAATCTGATTACCAGAATGTAAAACAAGAACTCCGGAAGTCAGAGACGTTCACAGTAATCCACGATGGACTTGATGCTTACAAGCGTCCATTGTTAAAATTCCAAACTATCAAGTAAAATGTACGTTTACCCGTGATAAGGAGAACAACCAGCGTTGGACTATTGACAATAACACGGGGCAGTGAAAGTATAACAATTTACTGTAGCATTTTTAATCTTCAGACGACAATGTGTTAAAATTCATATCATAAACAGAAATTATCTTTCTACAATTCTAATATTATTTTTACAAAGGATAATTCTGTGATTTTGAACCTATTAACAAAGACCAGCAAATATCTCTTCATGGATCTCTTATATTATAACGTTAGTCAGCGTTTTGTGAAAGATACATGTATACATTTCTACAGTAATTGTAAGAGCTGGAACAGTGCCAAATTAACGGACATTTCAAGTAAGTCATCAGATAGGATTACTTTTGCGAACAACTGTCGACCCCATTAAATTCAACCTCAGGACAGAGACCACTCTTGATTAAGGACTACCCACATGTGAACCATTTATATCATGCCAAATGCACAGTTCAGTGACAGGCCAATTTTTGTTTTTATTCTAATAATAAAACTTAAAAGACCCTTGATTTATAACAAGAGAAAATACACAAAGAAAGCGGACACCTTCCAAAAGAGAACATCTTGAAGCGTTAGAAAAGCTAGGAATAGAGACTATCTATTAAAGAAAGCGACCACCTTTAAAAAGAGAACATTTCCTTTAAGCGTTAGATGACCTGTGAAAAGAGACTTTTGCTCGATGAAATAGGCCACCGTTAAATAGAGAAAATCTCCTTAAAGCCTAAGTCAAGCTGCAAAAAGAGAAAAACGTATTAAGTAAAGCGTCCGTCTTCAAATAGAGAACATCTCATTAAAACGTGAGGCAATCTGCGAATAGAAACTTCCGATTAATAAGAGCGGTAACATTCAAATAGAGAAACATCTCCTAAAAGTGTAAAACAAGCTGCAAATAGAGACTACATATTAATGAAAGCGACCACCTTAACTTACAGAACATCTCCTTATTAATAAAGTGTTAGACAAGCGGCAATTGACTTCCGATTGTTGAAATAGAGAACATCTCGTTAAAACGTGAGACAAGATGCGAATAAAGACTTCCGATTGTTGAAAGCGACCATCTTCAAATAGAAAACATCTCGTTAAAACGTAAGACAAGCTGCGAATAGAGACTTCAGATTGTTGAAAGCGACAACCTTCAAATAGAGAACATCTCCTAAAACGTGAGACAAGCTGCGTATAGACTTCCGATTGTTGAAAGCGATCACCTAAAAAAGAGACATCTTAAAAGGTTAGACAAGCTACGAATAGAGATTTCCGATTATTGAAAGCGACCACTTTCAAATAGAGAACATCTCCTAAAATCGTGAGACAAGCTGCGAATAGAGACTTCCGATTGTTAAAGGCGACAAAATTCAAATAGAGAACATCTCCTTAAAACAAGAAACAAGCTGCGAATAGAGACTTCCGATTGTTGAAAGCGACCACCTACAGATTAAGAATATCTAATCAAAGCGTTTGACAAGCTACGAAAAGTGACTAAAATTTAATTAACTGACCACCTTTAAATAGGGAACATCTGATTAAAGCGTTAGACAAGCTGGAAAATGAGACGAAAATGAGACTACCTATTAATGCAAGTGGCCAACTTCATAGGGAACATCTACTTAACGCGTTCGACGAGCTGCGAAGAGACACTACCTATTAATGTAAAAGGTGATCTTCAAAAAGGAAACATCTTCTTAAAGCGTTCGACAAGCGCCAAACAGAGACGTTATAATGTAAGCGGCCACCTTTAAATAGAGATCATTCCATGGAAGTGTTCGACAAGTTGCAAACAGAGACTACTTAATAATGAAAACGGCACCCTTCAAATAGAAAACATCAAAATTAATAATTCAAGTGTAAGACAAGCTGCGAATAGAGACGGCCTATGAATGAAAGTGGCCATCTTGAAATAGTCAACGTCTCCTTAAAGCGTTAAATAAGATTCATTCAACATCTCCTTAAAGCGTTCAACACGTTGTGAATAGAGACTCGTCTAATGGAAATAACCACCGTCATATAGAGAACATCACCTTAAAGGATTTTACAAGCTGCGAAAAGAAATTCCTAATTTATTAAGAAAGCAACCACCTTCAAAAAGAAAAATCTCCATGCTGTGGTTCAAGAACGGATAGGCAGGCCAGGGACATGATTCACGCTGTGCTTCAAGAACGGATAAGCAGGCCAGGCTCGTGATTCATGCTGTGGTTAGAGAACGGATAATCAGGCCAGGCACCTGAGTCATAATGAGGTTAAAGAACGGATAAGCAGGCCAGGCTCGTGATTCATGCTGTGGTTAGAGAACGGATAATCAGGCCAGGCACCTGAGTCATAATGTGGTTCAAGAACGGATAAGCAAGCCAGGCTCGTGATTTATAATGGGGTTAGAGAACGGATAATCAGGCCAGGCACCTGAGTCATAATGTGGTTCAAGAACGGATAAGCAGGCCAGGCTCGTGATTCATGTTGTGTTTCAAGATCGGATAAATAGGCCACTCACATGATTCATACTGTGGTTCAAGAACGGATAAGCAGCCCACGCACGTGATTCATGCAGTGGTTCAAGAACAGATAATCAGGTCAGACACATGGTTTATGCTGTGGTTCAAGAACGGATAAGCAGGTTACACGCGTGTTTCAAGATGTGGATTTAGACCGAATAAGCAGGCCAGTCACGTGATTTATGCAGTTGATCAAGAACGGAAAAGCAGGCCAAGCTCGTATTTCATGCTGTGAATTAAGAACGAATAAACAGGCCAGTCATGTGATTCATGCTGTGGTTGACGAACGGATAAGCAGGCAACGCACGTGTTTCATGCTGTTTTTGTAAGAACGGATAAGCAGGCCAGAAACATGATTCATGCAGTTGTTCGAGAACGGATATTTAGCAGACCAGGCATGTGATTTATGCTGTGGTTGAAAAACGGATTAGCAGACCAGGCACGTGATTTATGCTGTGGTTTAAGAACAGATAAGCAGGCCAGGAGCGTAATTCAAATTGTGATTCAAGAACGGATGAGCAGGCCAGTCGCGTGATTCATGCTGTGGTTCAAAAAGGGATAGGCAGACCAGGCCCGTGATTCATATTGTGGCTCAACAACGGATAATTAGGCCAGGCACGTGATTCATGTTGTGGTTAAAGAACGGATAAGCGAGCCAGGCGTGAAATTCATTTTGTGGTTTAAACAACAGATAAGCAGGCCAGACACGTGATTCATGCTGTGGATCAAGTACGGATAAGTGGGCCAGGCACGTTATTCATGTTGTGGTTCAAGAACGGATAAGTAGGCCAGGTACGTAATTCATGCTGTGGTTTTAGAACGGATTAGCAGGCCAGCCGCATGATTTATGTTGTGGTTAAACAACATATAAGCAGGCCAGGCACGTGATTCATGCTGTGGTTCAAGAACGGATAAGTAGGCCAGACACGTAATTCATGCTGTGGTTCTAGAACGGATAAGCAGACCAGCCGCATGGTTCATGTTGTGGTTGAACAACAGATAAGCAGACCAAGCAAGTGATTCATGTTGTGGTTGAACAATAGATAAGCAGGCCAAGCAAGTGATTCATGTTGTGATTCAAGAACGGATAAGCAGGCCAACCGCGCGATTCACATTGTGGTTAAGATGGTCAGGCACGTGTTTTATGCAGTACAGTGGTTCAAGAACGAATAAGCCGTCCAGGCGCGTGATTCATGCTGTCGTTTAAGAACGGATAAGCAGATCTGCCGTGTGATTCATGCTGGCCCGTCGTTTAAGAAAGGATAGGCAAGCAAGGCGTGTGATCTATGCTGTGGTAAATGAACGGAGAAGCAGGCCAAGCGCGTGAAAATACACGATCGATTTCATCAAGGAAGACAACTTTCTTCAGACAGGTGAGTATGTTTTAAATTAATATTAAAAACAATTACCGTTTTTGTCAATCCCATTTTGCGGTTATCATTCGCAGTTCTTAATGAATCGTGAGATACCTAAGATCACATTGTGCACTTTTGCGCAGTTCATAATGAAACGTGATATTCTAGTTCCTGTTCAAGATATTTTGCTCAAATTACCAGCAGGATTGTAAAATACTGATCAATCAGGCGTACCGTTTCGTTGCTTTACTTTAAAATTTAAAACATTGTTTTTGTGAACACTTTTTGTTAGTAGTATTTTGACGTGTTTTAAACATTTATTTAAAGAAGAAAAACGTTGCCCGGTATTTCAACACAAGTCAAGGGTAGTAATTATTATACTCTTGTTGGACTGAAATACTCCGAGTTATTTCCCATTGCTTATCAAATAATTCATTTTCGCTTTGATGTCAGGACAAAATGTCGGTTGTGAACTGAAGCCGGTTGTCCGTCAAAAACAATAATGATTACACAGGAATGCAGTGTGCCAACAACCACGCTTGGGAAGCATACATATGTAAGAACCACGCTTGGGAAGCATACATATGTAAGAACCACGCTTGAGAAGCATACATATGTACGAACCACGCTTGGGAAGCATACATATGTAAGAACCACGCTTGGGAAGCATACACATGTAAGAAACACGCTTGGGAAGCATACATATGTAAGAACCACGCTTGGGAAGCATATACATGTAAAAACCACGCTTGGGAATCATATACATGTAAAAACCACGCTTGGGAATCATATACATGTAAGAACCACGCTTGGGAAGCATATACATGTAAGAACCACGCTTGGGAAGCATATACATGTAAGAACCACGCTTGGGAAGCATATACATGTAAGAACCACGCTTGGGAAGCATATACATGTAAGAACTACGCTTGGAAAGCATATAAATGTTAGCGATTCTGATGTCAACAGAAACGGAGCCAGCCAGAATTCTTACCAAGAAACAGAAAATGGCTTGATCACCTATATCAATGACCAGTCAAGGTTTCCCTATATGAAGAACCATGATTCGATGCTACTGTAAAACGCAATAATTTTGCGAGGTCGAAATTTCGCGATTTTAGTCAAAAATCAGTAATTTTCTTTATTCGCGAATTCATAAATTCGCGACGTCGTCAGACTCGAAAACGAAAATTTAAACGTATAATTTTATAACCATGATCACGATTTCATCGTTAAACACATGCAAACGGTACAGATAAATACCATTGTCCTAAGTGAGATATAAAGCAATTACCTTTAAATAAACATAATATTGTTAGGCAAGCTTCCTTTTGTTTAGGTGTGACATATAACACACAACACTTACAATAGCTATACTGTTTCCTGTATCTTAAGTTCAAACGTTTATTTAGCATAAACACAAAGGTTTGTCGCCCTACAAATAATAATGGCGATCGAATATGGGCAGTACGTAATAAGAGAAAAGTACGAATAACAAACTTGTACAAAACAACTAACATACTAACTGACAAAACATAAATATAACATAACATGTATTTTATTCGACATCAAATTAAGCAAAGCTTAACACGGGTTAATAGATTTAATTTAATAGAAATGGATCCTAATAATTAACAGAGAAGATTGCAAAACAGTACAAATGTATAAAAATTAAATAATAGTATTCCATGACATGTATACAATTATACTTGATTAGATTTTAAGGTTTATCTCCCTCGCATTAAGTGTAAAAGCGAATATTTCACGACTCAGTATAAATGAACCACAATTAAATAAAATAGTTTTGTATGACATATATACAATGGTATCGGAAACGCATGAATATATCGTTTTTGCTTTCCCACCATATCGTGATTTTTTAAATATATGCTTTACATAATTACACTTTAAGTATGCACGGTAGGTCTACATACGTTATATAAAGATTTCCTTGACTATAATGTAAATAGGCAAGGGATTTCTGTGTTATAAGAAAGTTACGTATGTTTTATGTCACCGGACCAAACTTCGGACGGCCTTTTCGAAAGCGAAATTTAAAGACCGACTCATTGGTCTGTGTAAAGATCGCCGATAGGAGAGTTTTACGAAACTAAAATATTTCGTATATATTACGTAAGGTAAATATTAGCGAACCGTACCATTGTATTTATGTAGGATATTCGTAAATGGGAATTTCTACAAATTATAATATGTGTTCAGTTAGAAAATAAGAAATTACAACATTTTACAAAATTACAAAATCTTAAGTTGCTTCTTCACGGTTTTTATTTGCTAGATATATATAGTTTACTAGTTTCTTTAGGCAAGAAGTATTGTTAGAACTTAATAATGTAATAAACTTATTAATGTTCGGCCACGAGCAATAATAACGAGGTAAAATTTTATTCCTTAGTTCTCTATATTTTGGACATACTAGCAAAAAGTGATATTCGTGTTCAATTAAATTCATATTGCAATTTATACAACTTCTATGATTTCTAGGAATATTTCTATATCGTCCCTCTTCGATTAAAAGTCTATGAGCAGAGCATCTAAATCTAGTCAAAGCGATACGATGTTTCGAGTTAGTAACACATGAGATATATTTTTCGAACTCAAACGATTTTTTATATTGTCCATATGATGTCAATTTGTTGCTATTGTCTATCTCAGAAAACCAGTTTTGCACATAAATATCATAAATTCTTTGCACAACACAGTTAATATCATACAAACTCAGTGTATTCTTGTCTACAAGATAATTAAAACCAATATTATCTATTGATGGACATTTAACGTCCAGCTATTTATAAATCTTCCTTGATCATGTTTCATGTTATACAATCTAAATAATAGTGTATCTGGTGTTTTACATATTTTATACCAATATTTTATGATTCGAATTTGTCTTACAACGAATAAGGGAAAGCGACCTAGTTCACCGTATACACATGCATTCGTAGTTTGTGGACGGACTGATAGAATTCGCTTCAGAAATTTTAAATGGACTTTTTCGATGTCAAGAGATTTATTGAAACCCCATATTTCAGAACCGTAACATAAAATAGGTAATATCATAGAATCAAATAATTTAGCTTGTCAGATATTTCAAGTTCTACTGAATCAAAAGGTGAATTTAATGCAAATAGAGCATTACGTCCTTGGTCGGACAATCTTTTTTGGGCTTTATAGAATAAACCATTTGAGGATAAAGTGACACCAAGGTAAGTAAATTCTTTTACAACATTAAGTTTTACATTATCATAAAATAAATCAAACTCTTCTGGTCTATTACCTTTCTTAAAGAGCATTATCACAGTTTTTTCGGTATTAACAGTAATTCCCCATGTTTTACAATAACTATGTAATTTATTCAACTGTATTTGTAAGCCTTCTTTTGTGTACGAAAAAAAGTACAGTATCATCTGCAAACAAGAGAAGTAATAACCTGTATCAATTAACTGTTACAGTATCAAAATTAGTTACTCAAAACTTAACATAGTTTTAAAAAATAATCGTATTGTATTATTTGCCAAATTTATTTAAATGATAAAATCAAATAAACGAATGGTGCCTCATAAGGAATTATATGTGGCGTTTGAAGTGATTAAAAGTTCTATTTTAAGTTGCCTCTTTTCGGATAATTATTAGCGGATATATCAACACTCATCATATATTCGCGATATTTATTAATTCGCGCGGCAAGCGATTCGCGAATATTAGCGAAAATAAAACTAACGCGAATAAATCCAGTTTTACAGTATTTTCACGAACTTTTTAGTGACTCTGGTATGTTAAACTATTAACACTCATTAACTGTTTGAAGGTTTGAAATCGTAAGTTATCACTTCTTGTTTGTTTTTATATATCAGTATCAGTTTATTCTAGCATAAAACATAATACAATGTGTATAGCCATAATACAATAAACATAATACAATAAACAGGAAAGACATGAAAAAAATCAAACAACATACACACATATGGTTAACAGAAGAGTAAATTACAATCTTCAAAATATTGCAATTTCAGTGGAATGTATAATTTTAACAATGTCGAGGTGTAACAAGTATGATTTTTATGTATTTCTTTTCTGACTGGCAAAGTATATGAATTTTGCAACATTTATGACAGTTTTGTTTGATTTCGAAGACATAAGCATTTCAAATTTATTTATATCGAGCTCTAGCTCGGGTCGCGAAGCGACCCGAGCGTTAAGCTCGTCTTAAGGTCGCAGGAATGCCCATTCACTAAGGAGAAAAAAACGATGGTTTCCGGTTGTGCGCTGGTTTCCGGTTGTGCACAGCATAAGGCAATGTAAACACGGGAAAAAACCTGACCGGTAAAAACTTACGGCAAAGTATTGTTTTTACAAATTTTGTTATTGGCTTTATTTTTATAAATTGCTATTGGCAAAATATCTTTAAAAATAAAAACTTATTATTCGGTAGCATTGTTATCGGACTAGCATTTTGGAAAGCTAAACAATTTAAATCGTCTGTTTAGAGAGTAGGTTGTCGTTCGTTGTAACCAATAGCAATACTAGCAATCGGCCATTTTGAGAAATTAGACTGAAGAAGTCAAGTTGAAAACTACTGAATGTTAGCTTGTCAGTGGATTATTAGGCCTTTAAATTCAAAGGAGCATAAGGCCCATCGACGGAACAATCAGATGCATGGAGTTTTTCTTGAAAACAAGATACTGTAAGGCTGGTGAGAACCAACTTTTATGTGAAGTTGAATTGTGAACTGCAGTCACATTGTGAGACACACTGAGCTTAGCGTAGACCAGCGCCACAATTCAGTTTTGTATAATAGTTTTTTGTCACTGGTCATGTTCGTCATTCAGACATGTAGAGTCCAGTTACCTATGCTCGGCCAGTCCAATGGCAGTCGAAGATATTGTTTGTGAGAGTACTGAACACGAGGTATGAGATTTCTTTTATTTATTCTTATAAAACACATGGCACAAGAGCAAATCTACACCACAGGGGCGTTGAAGACTGACTCTGTTTTCTAAAAAAAAAGAAACTGGCCGCTGCCCCTCCCCCCTAAAAATGAGGGTCTACACTGGGTCTACACTGTATAAACATAATGTTTATTGTTTTGGTTGACAGATTGGGATCGTTATCAGTCTATTCACACCAAATTTATGATCAAATACCATGGAATTGGTATATGGACTACAGTCAATAGGCCACAAACAAGTCAATCCAGCCACACTTTATTTTGAAAATGCTCAAATAGGCCTCAAAAATAGGCCACACTTTTATTTTATTTTATTAATAAAGTTTTTAGTATCATTGTGTTAATATGTTCTATGTCATATTATGATGTTTTATAAAATATTTTTCATGAACAAGTTGCTTCATAGATTGGACATTTTGTACAAAGCAACATGTACTTTTTCCAGATTTTTGTCCAAGACTATCATGACTAAAAAGGTGGGAAAACAATTAACAAAATGTTGCAACAACAGAAAAGACATCATTTATATGTCAATATGCTCTTTTGATCAATGACCTTAGTCTACAAAAGTCACTCTGTCTACACTACCACAGAATCAAATATTGATGGTAGCAACATAAGCTGTGTATTTTGCATTGTCCAACATGGAAATTGGTTTAGAAATAAATTTATTTATTTATTAAATATGACACCTTTGATTGCATTAGCACCTCTGACTTTTACTGCAAGTGTTGTAAATTGTGATCTTATATAACAGTGTGACACCCAGACAAAAATGATTGAATCAACACCTTGGGTAGGTGTAGAGAAGAGATTATGACTGTAACATAAATTACTTTAATTTATGATGACAGTCCAATTTTTTAAGGAAAAATGACAATCAGATGATGTTTTAATTTGTTCTTGGGTTTCATGATGACAAGCACAATTTTAGATATCAATTAAGCAATGATACCCTTTTTTTCAAAGCTTGTGTAAATATAAAAACAAAACTAACTCTTTACAGTGATTGCAATATGCAATAGACTTACAAGTACTGCCTGAATTGACTTGTGGCCTATTTGACATGGTACCTCCAGAAACAATTTATGTTTTTTTATATTTTGGCCAAATACATGACAGATTGTCCTAAATGTATGAAATTTCAGGTTTTATTAATTGTATAGACGTAATTTTCTCAAAGTAACTACTGAGTATTACCTTTTTAATTTTAATACACAGTACTGTAGTATGAGATTTTAAATAAAAGAGAAATTTACCCTTTTACTCTACAGACATGCCTTTTTACCAGTGTGAGACCAGTGTAGATCCAGATTAGCTGGCTCATCTAATCAGGATCTGCACTGTTCACTTTTTGGTCAGAAATAACCTAATGATTTAAACAAGTGAACATTGCAGATCCTGATCAGACATCATGGATGTGCTGGCTGATCTGAATCTACACAGTTTTTCCATGTCATAAAGGGGTTTACATGGAGGAAAGGGTTAATCTCCAATATATTATCATCAGTTGGGACCAAAAAGTTTGACCAGAAAGCAGAATACATGTGTACCAAGAATAGCATCAAATATCAAGTTAATGTTCATTTTGGGAATTAAAAGTGTTCTATTATTACCATATTTTCTGTCATGTGCACATTTCAACATGATTTCATAATCAAAATATGTATGTGAGGTACATGTATAATCAAATACACTATTTACAAGGTGTCTGTTTTATTTTTGCAAATTTTGTTAAATATTCATGGTGTCACTAAATTTGCTCAGCATCAAAAAGTTGTGTTTTAGAAAATAAAAAAATCAGAGCTTTCAAAATCATTTAAATTGTTGAAAAAAAAGTAGATTGCTGTAAAAAGGAAGAGAAACATTTCTTGCAATGTCAGTGGGTTTTTGGCCTCTTTAAATACATGAAAAAATCTGAATATACCGGTATTTGGATCTGCTTAAGCTGGACTTTAACACAAAAAGCTGGAAATTGCACTCATAATATAAACAATGATTTTTTCTTTTGTATGTTTTTGTTTTAGCAATGTAACAGTAGAGAAGTTTACATTTTATAATATATGGTACTTTTTAAAGAGAAATTTACCTACCGTATTTTAAAGTAGTTGTGCCTAAATTTCTGCAATGAAAAATAAAAAATCAAGAAAATACAACTGAAATGAGCTTCAGAATTTTGAAATTCACATTTTCCAGTATATATTACATTTATAAAATACTTACCAGACAGAGATCCAAAAGTGGTTATGAATAATGGCATGTTGATGTGTTTATGGGTTTACATTTTTTGCAAACAATCTCTTAAAATTGTTATAATTATACATTTAAAAAATGGACCAACAACATTTTTAATGCATGATTTGATTGGCAAGCGCAATTCATTTATGTAATGAAAATAGATATAAAGAAGCATTTTGTTTCAAATCAGTTACTAAGACCTGTAAAGAAGTGTTACATATGGATAATCAGACTACATGATATTATACATGTTTATGTTTATTTGATTGAGATTATTTCATCTATTTTGGCCCAATAGCTGAACTATTTTTCAACTTAAATAAGTAATTCTATCATGCACATTTAAGTAACTTGGCTCAAATATGTACCTTATTGTCACCAAATATGAACCATATTGTCACAATATTTTTCACACAGCATCTATAGCTTCAAATTACTGTTGTTACTAACTGAAAATTTCTATGGCATTGTCATTCCTGGAGATATTTTCAAATGACTTTGCACAAATATGCCCCAAAATCTAGGTGATGTATCACACTACATATTGAAGTCTCAATGTGGTGTTAGTGTGATGTACATGTATAATTAAACAGTACTTTTTAGGTCTATATTATAACTTTATTCATTTACATGCATATATATTTTTTGAATAGCATGGAACAATTTTGTGCAAATGCAAGTTACAAATGCAAGTGTAATCAAGGTAACATTTAAAAAAAAAAAATTATTTTTCAGACAATAATATATTAATTTTCATGCACATGTGACAATGTAATATGTTCATGTAGCAATGAAGAATTTATCAATATTCAATATTGCATTAAGTGAGGTAATGGAACACATTTGGGTTGTAAATTTAAGCAAGTAGCCTTTGTGTTTACACATTAAAAACCCTAATGTTTAGTAAAAGTCAGATTGCCAGTTGTCTAGCTGAATTAAGTTGATGTAGACCTAAATTCTTTCCAAAAATCACATAATTTTATCGTGCATGAGTAGGCTAACAAATGTTAGAAACAAATTATTTTTTAATATAAATCATTATCTGAGATTAATAAAGCTAGAGCTCGATAAGAGGCAGTGCCTTAGTTCATATTATTGGGCCAATGACAAAAATATGGTTTAAAATATTTAGTTCTAAGCTCTCTATAATTAGGACAAACAAGTAAAAAATGATATTCATTTTCAATCTGTCGCATATTGCAAAATGTACATAATCTATTTTCTAATGGCGTATTTTCATATCTACCAGTTTCTATGCGAAGGTTGTGAGCAGATTTTCTAAATTTTGAAAGTGAAATTCTATATTTTCCTTCTAAATGAATCAGCTAGTATTTTTCAATTTCAAAATCGTGTTTAAATAATGCATAAGATACAAGCTTTCTAGAGTTGTTAATTTCCGCGTACTTGAATATTGACACAACTCGTCAAAATAAAGACTCTCGTTGAAACGAATACGTAGTTAAACCATGTATCATAGTACACTTTATTCCTGACAACACAGCCAGATCTGTCGGTAAGAATGGAATGAGACATCGTGGTGGATTAAACCTAATTATTCACTCAGTATGTAAATGTAGATCTCGCAACACATCGAATAGCTTTCTTTATAATTTCAGTTCTATTTCAGAGAAAGCTGAAAACCGTTGGTTTAAGCGAAGAGTGCGTTTTAGGAATACCAACTCTAGAATTCACAAGCTGCTCAAATCAGTGCCAGACTGTATAGTCATCAATTTGCTCGATCTATCTGAAGGGATAGTGTATAAATACGGCTTAGGGGTTAGTATTATTTAATTTAAACTACGTGTAAATACACTAGGAGTGCATTAAATAAAATCAAGAGATTTTCTACTTGTTATTGATATATATAGATATATACTTGTGTTAACATCATATATAAATGATATCAATAGATATCTAATGGTTAACTTATTAACCATTAGATAACTGATACATACTATATATCAACTTCTTTATTTCAATCATTTAATTTAAAAAAAAACAACTTAATTAATAAGTTGTTAACTTCCATGGATTGTGAACAGCAATATGCATTTCTAATACCGCTCAAGAAAAAAGCTTAATCAAAATTTGTCTGCAATATTCACACGTTTTTCTTTTCTTTCAGAATGGTTCAAGAGAATTATTACCAAACTGCTACTCTCTTCCTGGAAAACCATCCTATGTGCTGCGGAAGTGGCAATCGGAAATGATGTTGCCGGTTTAGCGTCTCTTATCTTTGTGTTAAAGCAACTTGACGTGTTACATTCTTGCATACCAGATCAGGTCATCCGGTGATTTCACCCGTGTAGGAAATTTCGATCCTACACCCCCCCCCCCCCCCCCCGTGTAGAATGAGTCACGTGAGTGACTTCATATATTCAAGTTATTGACGTCATTTATAAAAAAGGTTAGCGTTAATGTCAATATTTCAGCATAAGGCAATAGAAAAGTTTGTATACATACATAGAAATGTTATAAATAATAAAAGGTATGCAAGAACAAGTATCTTGCATGAGACATTCGGTAAAGATAGAAAAATCTGTCACCTCGGGTGAACTGTTTTGGCGGGAACTCGGCAGATCCTCGTTCCCGCAAAACAGTTAACCCTCGGTGACAGATTTTTCCATCTTCACCTCACACTTATGCATGATACTTATAATCTTCTCAAAGACATGATACCAGAAAACTAGAAATATGAACATTTTAAATTAACAAAACAACAGAGTTTACTACACACCTACATGTGAAACTAAAATTACTTCAGCATTTCTACTCGACTGCCAACCATGTTTGCAACAGTAGTCATCGACTGACTAAAATGACACCACAATAGCTCTACAAATTGTTTATTCATTTTCTAGAATAGTGTGATATCCTCTAGAAGGGATTCATAATCTAAACGTATGCACACGTTATGTATTGAAGGCATTCTGTGATATCATTTGTTTCATTTTTTAATCACAAAGTTAATGAAGTAATAATTATTAAACACAACCAAAAGTTGAAGTCCTGTTGTTAAAGGTTTAATCTGATAATAGTTATGACTTTGAGTGTGAGGTTTCATCGTTGCTATGGTGACATCATTTGATGATTACAAGATGTTATAACAATAAATAAATAAATTGCATACTTTTATTCTTAAATTAAAAATCATTCTTCAAGACTTATTAAGTAAATATCTTTCAAGGTTTTTCGCTTACAATACACTTTTAATAAATAAGTGAACTATACTATAATAGCTATATCGTACTTACGCTAATTCTGAAGACAGTGTAAATATAAGAACAACATTAGTTTTCACGTTATTATTGTAATATGTACCCCCCCCCCCCCTACATTTTGGGACACTTAAAAATTGCTACTCACTTTCAGAAACAATATGATTTAATCCCTTAATTTGGGACACGGAATCTTTAAGTTATAATAACTGTCCGAATAAATAGACTGATTACGGTATCCATTATCAACAAATGATATCACCATATTATCATGATTATGGCAATATATTTTACTGTGTTATTGTACATATTTATCATTGTATTATTTAACCCATGAATGATTTTAGCAAAGTTATTCCGCAAGATTGATACAACTCGTCAGATAAGAAATTTCTTATTGGACATTTTATCCAATTTTTCAAGTTTGCTGCTTTCGGTGTTCTATGTTACGTCATAACTATGTTGTCGTAATTTTCTGGCACATACCTAACTCCGAAATATGAAATTTCCGTCGCTGTTTTTATCTGTTATGATATTTTTACGTCATTCAAAAATTTTCTACGACATTCATAAATTTACTATCAAGTTACTTTTTTTACTATAATTTCGTTAACCATATTGTTGACGTATATTTTGTTTTTAATTTATTTTAATTTGTTTTGAGCTAGAAGGGTAAAAAAGAGACATTATGACAGTATGCAGCCTGTAGGTTCGTATTATTTCTTGTTGCATATGTAAACCACATCATGCTCGACCTTCGGACTCGCTTGATATTGTTTACACACCCAACTCGAAAAATAAGAACCTGCAGATTTCATACTGTTATAATATTCCATATTTATCAATTAATGGATATATCCATTATCACTATATGATATTACCATATTTTGGCAATAAATTTCACTGTGATATCATTTTATCAATTATTGGATATATCCATTTTCATAACATGATATAGATATCTCCACATTATCACTATATATTTACCAGTGTAATTGTACAGATAAATCATTTTATCAATTAACGGATATATCCATTTTCATTACATGATATCTCCATAGTATGGCAATATATTTTTCAGTGTTATTGTATAGATATATCATTTTATCATTTAATTGATATATCCATTTTCATAACATGATACATGTGTATCACCATATTGTCGGTAAATATATTTTACAGTGTTATTGTACATATATATCATTTTATCAATTAACTGATATAACCATTTTCATAACATGATATCACCATAATATGGTAAATCTATTTTACAGTGTTATTGTACAGCTGTATCATTGTATCGATTAATGGATATATCCATTTTCATTACATGATATCTCCATACTATGGCAATATATTTTACCGTTTTATTGTACAAATATATATTTTGTTCAAATAACTAATATAAGTTTATTTATTAGAAGTTATTACTCGATGAAGTAGATGGTGTTGCTATATTGTATGCATATTATGTTGTGTTGATTCATAGACGATTTCACTCAATGAAGTAGGTGTTGTCGCTTTATTTTATTTTATCTATATGTTATTGTTTTGATCCATATACTATATCACTTTTTGAAGAAGGTGTTGTCGCCTCGTTTATCTATATTATATTGTGCTCATTCGTAGACTATATCACTCAGTGAACACTATAATGTTGTATTTTAGACAAAATGAAGAGAAACAGATGTAATAATTTTTAAAGTTTTTTTTCGTTTAATCTTTACATGTTATCGTGTGTTGATATAATCTTGTCTTTGCGTTACTTAGTTTAAAAAAATATATAATATAATTTAAAAATTCAGTGGATCAGATATTATTGAGATAATTAAGCCTATAATGCCTTACTCTGTAGATTGTATTATTCTACATCTAATAAATTCATCCAACTAGCGTCCTTTAAATTGTACCACGTGACCGTTCAATATTTTCCCGTATTGGATCCAAAAAAGTCCGTAGTTTTTATATTGGATGATTAAATGCAAATGCACGTTAGGTACCATTGTTTTACAACGACAAAAGCCGTTGACCGTAAAAAATGATCCGAATGAAAAAAAAATGTAGAATTTAATAAAATATTGGACCGTACAATAAGGAATATTATATGGAATAGTCTTTAAACGCTTGAAAAATCATGCTTCATTTATAAGATGTAGAATAAAAAGGTTATTAGACGTTTTACTGTACAATACGGGATATATTTGGACTCGTACACAGCTTGAAAAGTCATATTGGACTCGCCTAACGGCTCGTCCAATATGACTTTTCAACTTCTGTACTCGTCCAAATATATTCCCGTATTGTACTGTAAAACGTCTAATAACCTATAATTCTTTTTTAATGTTTTATTAATTCAAGAACATCATTTTTTACGTGTCATGTGAAACATAGACCCGCAATGTGTCCTCAAATATATGTACCATGTTGAGAAATATATAATTTATCCGACATAAAATGTTCTGCATACGAGTGGTTTATATCCGATAATTTTTTATATGTTTCAGTATAATGTATGTAATCTTTTGTATTTATGTTTTAGATTAGTTATTCGTGATGATGACAAAGAAAACAAATTGATGATTTGGATAAAATATAAAAAAGGTTGTTTCAACATGGTAGGTTTACCAGTCAAAAGTAACTGTTGTAAAGTAAGATTCAATTTTGAAGAGGTGAGGTGCAAAATACAGAATACCTACACGCGTAAAAAGTTCTAAGTGCACACTTTTCAGTTTTGAATATCTCACAGTAAACTTATTCTAATTAAAAGGAAGTTTTACATTATGTTAATTATTATCAAACAATAACATTTTTATGAAAACCATTCAAATGTTTTACGTCACGGTGTTTCGTCATCCACGTCGGCATACACTTTTTTATGCGTAATCCCCATGCGGCAATCGAAATTTAATTGTTTTACAATCGATTTTATTTTTTTTCACATGTCAACCTACTCTAAACAAACGCAAAATAACACAACAACAAATTGTAACTAATGAATGTTTGACGACTGAAGACATCGAAAATGCCTTCAAAATGCTTTGAACTGGCACAACTTTAAATGTGTTATAAGAAATCTTGTTGTTATTCGTAAATGCAAAGGCAACTACTTCTTTTTGCATGTTTTATCAATATGAGAAGAAAAGCAAATGATATTATTTTCTAGATTGATAACGTTGCTTACTTTGAACGCTGAAAATACTCAATTACGTCCTTAAATATTTAAGAAATATTTACAACGTAATTTCGGGTGTCCCTAATCTATGGACCAAATACACTGGACCACTGGACCATGGACCATTGTCCAATGGACCAAACTCCCTATTCTATGGACTGAATTTTATGGACCATTGACTGATATATATAGCCTAAGGGGTAATAAATAATGTACTTTTATTGCTAATATTAAAAGGAGTTATTTGTGTAATTAATAGGGACATTGTTAATAGGGACATACAGTAGATATAAAGCAACATAATGTTGTTTCTAATCATTTATTATTTTAAGAATAGTATTATTCATTTCTTAATATTGATAGTATATTATAATCAAAAGTAAACTCCTACATATTTATTAAATAATCCATCTGATATTAAAAGAAAAAAAATCTAAAAACAATAGTTGTGTGTTTGTATTTCTTAAATCAATGGTTTTATTATTGAAAATACCGGTAATACAAAATAATGAATTTTCTTTTTTGTGTAATATTATTAATTATATAACAATTAAATAATACAAATAATATTTATCAGACATACATTACATTTTTTCTTAATTAAAAACATATAGTAACAAATAATAAATTTCTGTAATTAATTCATTAAGCTACATTTTTTAAAAAGACTAAAATTGTTGGGATACTGTAACCTGGTTATAAATTTACAATCAGACATCATGATTGTGTCCTACAAAATGAAAATATTTCAATCAAGGAAAATTGAAATAAATGTGTTCAAACAAAATGTTGAAAGTGAAAATAACACTTTGTATTTAATTTTAATAAAATTAATTAAAAGGGCAATATAAGCAAATGACTTAGCCTACAAAAAAAGTGAAAAAAAAATTGTATGCAAAAAGAAAATAATTAAATCAAAGTGAATATGTGAGTGTTTTGATATGCTCATAATTAAAGTGTATTCATACTTCTATGTTTTAAGTAATTCTGGAAGCATACAAATGGTGGTTGTATTGACTTTATGAAAATGGTTTTAAAACTAAAGTGTGAATTTTTTTATTGACGTGTATAAAAAAACATAAGTATCATTGAACTACAATGTTAGTTCATTAACAAAATTTCATGTTAACTTGTTGGATTTTATAATGGAATGTGTAGTCATTTGGAAAAGAGGTAAAGTTAAATAAGGAAAATAAAATTAAAACAAATGTTTGGTTTAACGACGAATGCAGGCACGCAAAGGCAAGATTTCTAGATAGTAAAAGAATTTTTAAGTTAAATAACAATGATGAAAATAAAATTGCATTTCTTGAACGTCGCAAAGAGTTTTGTATTATAAAACGTAAATCGAAATTGAATTATAAAAGAAAAGAAAAACAATCACTATCGGAATTAAGTCGAAAGTCTCCAAAGAAATTTTGGAATAGTGTCAATCAATACAGAAAACCAAAGCGATCTGGACCTTTAAATGTTGATGTTAATCAATTTGGCTCATATTTTTCGAATATTTTAAACAAAAATGTTGACTGTGTATGGCAGGCGGATAACGCAATAGATACAAATAATAATAATAATTATATTGATTTGTTGGATAGACCGTTTAGTGAAGAAGAAATAATTAAAACGATTTCAACACTTAAACGAAGCAAGGCACCCGGTTGTGATAATATTATGCCAGATTTCTTTTTAGATGCCAAGCATTTTATATCACCTTTCTTGGTTAGTATATATAACAAAATATTTCAAGATGGTGTCTATCCCAAGTGTTGGACAAGTGCTATTATTGTACCAATATTCAAAAAGGGAGATAAATCTGATCCCGCTAATTACAGAGGAATTTCTTTAATAAATACAATTGCAAAAATATTTTCTCTTACACTACGAGATAGACTAAATAAATGGTGCGAATATGAAAATATTTTCGACGATTCTCAATTTGGATTTCGTGTTAATCGTAGCACTGCTGATTGTGTTTTTATACTTCATAGTATTATTCAAAAGGTAATTCAAAGTAATAACTCACTATTCTGTGCATTTATAGATTATGAAAAAGCCTTCGATACTGTGATAAGGGATGCCCTCTGGTACAAGTTACTCGAAATTGGTATAAGTAGTAAAATGCTAAAAATTTTAGAATCAATATACAAACATGTCTCAATAATTTAAATCGACCAAGAAACGCAAACTGGGCACATGAAGTTAAATGTATTTTAGATGAGT